>CAJQUN010002877.1:0-21262 GCA_907163345.1 Haberlea rhodopensis | reverse complement strand
TTTTCTTTTATAGCCTTGGCCACTTTGGGTCTTATGTAGTCACTTTTTTTCTCAAGGCTTCATCTATCTTTTTCTTTTCTCATTCATCATTTTTAACAATAAGCTCAACAAAATATAAGCAAATTATGTGCATCTAATGAGAACCATTATACTACTCCCTTTAGGTAAAGATAATTCTTTCAATTTAGGGCTCATAAAGGGGGTAAATGAGTTTGCCAAAGAATGTTGAATGGGGTCTATTATATGCAATGCATTACCATTCTTTTTCAATAAAGCTCAAATGGGACACTAGGGATTGATATAAATCATGGTAACTGAAAGGCTCAATCAAAGTTTTCAAAGATCGCCTAGATCATTCCAAGTCATTTTAACCTATAAATTTTCGCCTCAAAGTGTCATCATCAAATAAGTTCTAGGATAACTCTAAGATGCTCAAGACAAATCATCAAGTGCACAACAATATCACTATTCAAAACATGCAATCCACAAGATCATGACTCATTGTGCTCAATATAGTCCTCATTCTTGGCATGCTAACTCAAATTAGGATATTCATGTACAAGTCCAGTAATCATCACAAATCAAGTTCATATGCATAGTGAGATCAAAATCATCATGAATAATCACTACTAAATTCATTCTTTTCTCAAGTTTTGAACTCATAAAAAAAAAATTTTAGCTCATAATAATCGGACGATCCGTGTCATTTAAGCACACAAGCATGTTGTTAAAACAAGTAAAACATGCAGCTACTACTCCCCCCCAACTTAAATCAACACATTGCCCTCAATTTTAAAGATCAAAAGGAAACATGAACTCCCTAATCAAGACGCTTGCATGAGGGTTGAGGAGATTTGCTTTTGAAAGCTCCACTGGTGTAGGGGTTTCATCGCTCCAACCAGACAGACCCCTAACCTCGCAAGAGAAGAATGCATATTGTAAATATTCAACTTGAGAGATAACAAAACTAAAATGAAAACTGAAAAATAAACAAAACAAAACTAAATAACAAAAGGATACGCTTGGGTTGCCTTCCCAAGAAGCGCTGATTTTTGGTCTTCGGCTTGACCATCAGAAGCAACCATCAAGAGCAGCTGCCGCCCATAGTAAGTATCGTATGATACCACTAATGGGTCTTCATTCAATATGCCCTCAAGATTGGCAAGATTGTAGCAGTGTAAGCTCGTCGCTCCAACAACATTCTTCATGAAATGGTGGGCATGGGAGAAGGATTCTTGGCTTGGCTTTATCTTGTGTAGGGCGTAGTGCGGTGAAGTTGGCATCGATGGAAAATACGGATCCACATATGGCATAGAACATGTCTCCATCGATGGGCTCAAATAGGAATCTTCAAAGTTTCTTCCTTTCCCTTTCCAACATCACACTCGACTCATCTTCACCTGGGAACTCCTCGGATAACATCTCTGAAGTTGTCTCAATCTCTTGAAGAGGCTCAAGTTCCTTTGAATCTTCCACATTAGTAGGATCACTCCCCCAAACTTGGTTGGTTGAGTGTTCATCATCATATAACCAAACTCGATTCGTCGCCTCTTGATTTGTAGCCCTCATCTCTTCCTCTTGGGCGCTAGTTGAAATTGTTTCCATGAGGACCATCATTTGCTGCTCCAGGTGACGCATAGAGTTGGTTTTGGCACTCCAAACTGTTCTCGGTTGATGCCAAGAATCTTACTAAGGTATCCTCTAACTGAGTCGTGACATCTGCAGAACTATCTCTCCTCTCTTCGCGATGTTTAAATGGTTGTGGCGTATCAATAGGGTAGAGGCTCCGGTGGGTAATTGTGACTCCAACCTCGTAGTGAAGGATCACAATGCCAGTGATGATCGAAGTCCGCCATATCATTGAACAGGTGCACCACACTGTCCTCATCTCTATCAACCAGGGGACTCCCAGTCATCATGCTCCGCTCAATACCCATTTCTCGTGTCTGTGCATCCAACCCTTTGAAGAAATATTGCAGGAGAGTGTAGTTCAAAAAGTTGTGATACCGGAATGTGTTGGCCAATTCATTGAATCTCTCCCAAACAGCGTAGAACGGCTCGGAAACGTTGTTGGGCAAAGCTGTGAAGGCTTGTTGATGTAGCATCTCCAAGTACCTCACAAGACAAAACAAAACAAAAACAAAATAAATATAAATAATTTTTTTTTCGAATTAAATAAACAGAAATGGTTAAATTACAGTCAAAGAACCTAGTATGATATTACTAAAGTTAGTCCCCGACAACGGCGCCAAAACTTGATCGCTTATTTTTAAACAAAAATTTCTCTCAGTTAGCGATTTTAGACCGCAAGTGCACGGTGTCAAGTTTTAGTATAGATATGAAGAATACGGATTGTCGAACCCACATGGACTAACAAGCAAGTACCAAATAAGATGTCTCTTAACTATATTTAACCTACGATAATTAATTTATAATTAACGACTAATTAATTAATATAAACTACTAATCCAACCAAGTCAATAAAAGTAAACGAAAAAATCCACTAGAGAAGATTATCGAGACTTTGGCTCACCAATGCTATTCCCTGCAATTCTCGATTGAATATTCAAATATTTCTAAGGTGACGAGTTCTCCCAATTTATCTAATACACTCTCTCGAGCTATATTAAACCTAACACCGAATTGCAGTAAGTAACTCTCGTTCACTTATTTAACAATTCAATGTTGCATAAGATCAATGAAAACTCCTAGCTTTCAATTACTAGATATCTATGGCTATCACTCATGTATTTGACGTCATCTCTCGATCTCGCTCTGAAATCCATGGTATGAGTTATTAATTCAGTATCATAAAATCATCTCTCGATCTCAATTATGATACTAACATCATTCAAAGGTGATCAATCCTCTAAAAGCATGAAGAACATAAAACATACGCAAAGAACTATAAGAATTCAATCATTAAATCATCAAATCGAAGGTTCATAACAAAGGATTCGCCTAGCCTCGATAAATAAACTTAGTTCATACTCATAAATAAATACCAATACTCAAACATGTCTTGCAACAATCCAAGCATGATAAAATCAAAACAAAACAAAACTAAAGTTTAAAAGTAAGAATAAACTCCCAGCGTCGACTCCTGTTGTAGATCCTAACTCCTTCTCTCTCGCTTCCTACTCCGATCGTCTTTTAATCGCCTTGTTGGGTTGTTCCAATTCCTAGGATGAATAGGTGAAGATGGATGAAGGTGATATGGAGTATGGAGGTGTGGAGGCTATTCCTAGGGTTAAAAGTCTTATTTGGTTGTTATTTTCGTGTCAATATATAGAGGAAAAGAAATCTTGGACTTCCCTTTTGCACACAAACTCTACAAGGAATTTATTTTTCTGAAAATTCCTCCGGCGGATCGATCGGGACAGAAGGGCCGATCGAGCGAGCTTCACAGTAAGAATTTCGTGGCTTTTTCAGCCTTGCTCGATCGATCGGCAAGACCAGAATGTTTCTTCGCCTTTTTCATTTTCAGCTTCTGGCGAGTTTCGTATTTTGGCCGTAACTTTCTCATACAAACTCCAATGTGATGAATCAGCTGTCCACGCGAAGATAAGAGAAATTTCTACAACCTTTATATGGACCACATTTCCAAAACTTGGCTCGAACATATAGTAATTGAGGAGAAATGAGCAACATGTGTCTTGGATTCTGGTTTTTTCCTCTTTTCTTCAACTTTATTCATTCTTTATTCTTTCATCATCATTTTAGCTTGATTTCTTCACATTTCCCTACATTTCAACATTGATTCCTGAAATAGAGAAATATATACCATAAACCGTAAAATAATCCAAGAATCAACACGAAAACATATACATATCATAGCATAAAAACGCGTAATATTCAACCCTATCAAAATTCTTTACCTTTTTTATTCTCACAAAAAGGGGGAGAATGTATGTGTAAACTTGATTGTTGAAATGCTAGTAAACTTGATTGTTGAAATGCTATTTGCAACCTAATTTATTTTTACAACTTGTGACACATTTTTAAAAGGTGATAAAATGCACATTGAAACATTGTTTATCATTGCATTCATTAAGGGGGAGTTTAAAACTCTCTATGCATTGTATTGTTATAAGTTTAATTTTCTTTCAAGTTTACTAGTTTTTGTGATCATCAAAATGGGGGAGTTGTTGCGCCTTAAAACGCTACAACTCTCATTTCTCTATTTTAAATAAAATTATCAATTTTTTTGTTTTGATGATTACAAAGCCTATGCTTTTTATACTAATGATTTTTGTTGAGTATGCATCATAAGTTATGGTCAAATTAAGCATAATGAAGATTGACAAAGTGTTGGAATGCCAAGAGAAAATATTTTTTGATCAAACGGATCGCCCCAGGCGATGGGTGCCAGGCGAGGCATCGCCACGCCCATCGACAGAGGCGATGGCGAGGCGAGCATGCTAGGAAGATCGCTCCAGGCGATGATGACCATCGCCTGAGGCGATGGTAACCATTCAAGACTTCACCCCGCACATCGACTGAGGCGCTGCCGAGGACCGCGCGCAAGGACTGATCGCCCGAGGCGATGGCTGGAACGCCTGAGGCGATTTCTGGATCGTTTTGAGGCGATGTCCAGTTCCTTTGAGGCGATCTAAATTTTTGTTCATTTGAGGCTACGGCATTTATTTTTGGTGGTGATCGCCTAAGGCGATCGGAGCAATTTCATGACCATTGGAACGCGGCGATGGCGATCGCCCGAGCGATGTCCGAGGCCATCGTTGAGTGATTTCATTTCAGCCTTATGTGTAGCAACGGCTAGTAGGAGCCTTGGAGGCCTCCTACACTATAAATATGTGTGTTTTTGGATCATTTTGAAGCCAAGAAACAAGAGTATAAACTACAAAAAGTTGTGTGCAATTAAAATCATTCTAGCATTGCAAACTTCATACATTTGTATTGTATTGGAGTTTGTAATTTATTTCTGTGTGTGATCTTTTGATTCTTCGTGTTGGTACACCGGTGAATGTGTTATTTGATTATTGTAAAGGTCCTCCAACACCGACGCAAGTTGGAAAAGTGTATAAGTCGCCGACAAGTGAAGTTGGTGCAAGGTTGTGGCTATCCTTGGAGCCCTTAAGGCCAAGACGAAGTTGTTCTAGTGGAACCTCGGTTGGACGTTTTCTAGCCGGGAAGAGGAGACGTAGGCGATTCATCGCCGAACTTCTATAACAAATTCTCGTGTTCTTTATTGCTTTATTTATATTATGCATTTACATTATTTTATTATATTGTTTATTGTTCGATTGACAACTATCTCTTCGCAGCGCAAACTCAATTTTTGCAAATTCATTTAAAACGCTAAGTAGCCAATGAACCTCATTCACCCCCCCTCTTAGGTTCCAACAATAAACCAGATTAAATTCAAATCAAATTTAAATAGATGTTTAATCGTCTCTCAACCTCAAAAACATCAGCTAAATAGGAAAATCAAATTAATCTAGAGTTTAGAAATACGATAAACGTAGGAGCGACTCCGTGTTTGAACGATCTTTCTCTCTCTCGCTTCCTTCCTTGCACTTCAAAGGATTCTTCAACCTTCTTTTGTTCCGGGAGGATGAAAGGCGGCTAAGAATATTTAGGTCTGATTATTCTTCAGAATAGGGATCAAATTTTCGTGCCTCTTTCCCTTATTTATAGAGGAGGGGAGATATGGAAGTGTTTCCAAAAATCAAACCAAATCAAGAGTTTTATTTTCAGAAAATTCTCCGTCTCGATCGATCGAGCCTTACATCTCGATCGATCGAGCGCCTTCAGCTTCCGTGTATGAGTTTCTCTGCCTCGCTCGATCGATCGAGTTGAAGTGTCAGATCGATCGAGCTTTCTTCATCTTTTCTTGCCAACTCTCTGCCTCTCTCGATCGATCGAGGAGGTTTATCCAATCGATCGAGCTCTGAAATAAAATGTTGGCCAAAACTTCTGCCTTCGTCGATCGATCGACCTCGTATTCCGATTGATCGAGAATGTCATGACTCAAATTCGTCATTTATGGCTTGATTTGATCCGTTTTCTTCCTTGTAGCTCAATTCTTCCACATTCCACCTAGATTCCTGAAACATTCAAATAAATACCAAAAAGCATAACATCTCTTCACGGAATCTACACGAAAATATGTATAAATCAAAGCCCAAATACGCGTAATAATCAACCCTATCAACGCGTTTATGGACTACATGTTTCAGTACAACACCTCACTGTCACATCACTTTCCTGACTTTATTCCACCACAGCCACGGACTCTACCATCATACCCGCACAGGATGATGATATGGACGACGATCACTGAAGGTGGTCGTAACAGGTATGTGTGTTGTTCTTATTTTTCACGGTTCAACACATTGAGGACAATGCACAACCTTAAGTTTAGGGGGGTCACATGAATTGCATACCATCATACCTTGCATCATTTGCTTTAATTCCTGTTTAGTTGGATTTAAATTTGTTTTATAGGATGTTGGGGTTCAACAATTGCCTCTGCTTTGTGATCGGTCAAACACGTGGCGCTTGTGCCAGTGTATGGTTGAAAAGATTGATGTTGCGCCCATTACCCTTAACTATAGTTATTGGTAAAGCGGTAAGCGCTCGATCCTACAATTGGTATCAGAGCCAAGGTCGCGTGTTCGATTCCCATGAGTTGCAGAGAGTGCAATTATTGGGGGAGGGATTGTTGGGGTTCAACAATTCCCTCTGCTTTGTGATCGGTCGAACACGTGGCGCTTGTGCCAGTGTATGGTTGAAAAGATTGATGTTGCGCCATTACCCTTAACTATAGTTATTGGTAAAGCGGTAGCGCTCGATCCTACAATTTTATCAGAGCCAAGGTCGCGTGTTCGATTCCCATGAGTTGCAGAGAGTGCAATTATTGGGGGAGGGATTGTTGGGGTTCAACAATTGCCTCTGCTTTGTGATCGGTCGAACACGTGGCGCTTGTGCCAGTGTATGGTTGAAAAGATTGATGTTGCGCCATTACCCTTAACTATAGTTATTGGTAAAGCGGTAAACGCTCGATCCTACAATTGGTATCAGAGTCAAGGTCGCGTGTTCGATTCCCATGAGTTGCAGAGAGTGCAATTATTGGGGGAGGGATTGTTGGGGTTCAACAATTGCCTTGCTTTGTGATCGGTCGAACACGTGGCGCTTGTGCCAGTGTATGGTTGAAAAGATTGATGTTGCGCCATTACCCTTAACTATAGTTATTGGTAAAGCGGTAAGCGCTCGATCCTACATAGGATGTTTATTTGTTGAGTCATAAGTTGTGTACGATTGGATTGTGAGACCTATGATGAGAATTGTGCTTAATTGTGAAAAGTTTGAATGTTTAGTTCACTATGTTTGGTGGATCTTATGATTTTATAACTCAGTTTATTGTCACTTGAAGCTAATTGTGATTTACTTGAGCATATAAATGATATATGCAATCTTTGAAATGTATTTGGGCCATTATTCAGTGATATATGCCATAGTAGCCATCTTTGAGCCTAAAAGTAAAAAGGGTTGGACTCAAATGAATTGCATATCTATTGTAGAGTCTCATTCAAAACATTTTGGTATTACCTTGGTTTTGAGACAATAGTCGACCACAATAGTCAAATCATACAATTTGAATGTGAATTGAGAATAATCTAGAACTTGCTTAAGTACTCTTCAAGACGAAATACAGACTTATATGGCTTAGGATGATATAGACAATTTTTGAATAGTTTGAGCCTTTCGAGCCACCTAATAACATCATTTATTCCTTAATACCCCCTTTGAGCTTAATGAAAAATCGAATGGTATGTGCTTAAGCACATGATTAACCCCCATTCGGCATTATTTCGAATCCTACATCAGCCACCCTATTTCTAGCTTATACAATATTTCCTACCCTTGATTCAGTAAGCCCTGATGCGGGTTAATATTTTAAAAATCTCCCAATGTTGATGATTGAAAATGAACCAAATGGAGAAAAGAAGAAAAATGGTTGAATGAAAACGATGGCGGAAAATAGTGGATGAATTGAATGTGTAAAAGAAAATGGGTGTTGGATAAGAGATAGAATTATGGATGGTGATGAATAAGCAAAAAGGATAATGAATAGTGAAAATGGAGTGCGCGATAACGTAAAAGGAAGAAAAACAAGAAAAGTGTTTTTTTCATTTGTGCACTTTGTCCACCAACACATACAAATACATACATACATATTACATATAAATTTATGTGTGTTGATGTTTACAAACACCCGATGATTAGAAGAATCTCAAAATATTATTAGTAATGAGAAATAAAAATAATTCTTTTAAATTTCAAAAACAAAATACACTATTTATCTCTTCATTCATACCTTTTATTTTCTGTAACTAAAAAAGATCCATCAAACCTGTTACATATAATTAAAAGATAATTTCATAAAAAAATATAACTCAAATAGGAAAACAAACAATTACATAAAATATATCACTGATTTAGAAAGGTATCTGGAGAAAGAAAGAATACAATTGCTTTAAAAAAATCACAAATTTAGAATATATTGCTTGAGAAGCTAAAAAATAATCTGATTTTTAAATTTACCATCTCAATACTCATAATAATTCATCGTATAATCTAAACAAAAGTATTTATACTTCATAAAATTATTTATCATGCTCTAGTTATACCTTTGCGTGATTTTGATCCACTTTATTGTCAAAATTTGAATCCTAATCACATACCTTTCATTTCTTACTCCTTTACTATGCAAATTGCAATTTTCCTCCCTGATAGAGTAACAGTTTATCTCCGGGTTTTTAATCAAATATTCGATTTTCGATAGAGTAACATTTATCTCCGGTTTTTTAATCAAATATTCGATTTTCGAAAATCATTTAACAATTTAACGATTTTTTTATTATTATCAAACTAACCTAAGTCGACATGTCAGATGGCGACTTTATTTGAAGTCGCCATCTGACATGGCGACTTTAATAAAAATTATTATTATTTTTGATGTCGCCATCTGAGTTGGCGACACCAATTTAATTTATTGGTGTCGCCATCTCAGTTGGCGACATCAATTTAATTTATTGATGTCGCCATCTGAGATGGCGACACCAATGTAATTTATTGATGTCGCCATCTCAGTTGGCGACATCAATTTAATTTATTGATGTCGTCATCTGAGATGGCGACAACAGTGTTATTAACCCTAGCCGTCGCACTCGCAATCTCATTCTGAATCTCATTTTATTTCGCCCGCCGCTCTCATTTTTTTTCTTCCGTCCGCAGCTCTCATTCTCATTTTTTTTCTTCGGTGAACAAACTACGAAAATCGAACATCTCTTGCAAAAATCAAGTCATTTCTTTCCAAAATATTTAAGGTAAGCTTTTTATTTTTGTTATTTGTGTATTGTAGATAAATTATGATTTTGATATATTTAGTGGGAGTATATTAGTTGTTGGAGTATATTTTTGTGATGTGAATGATTAAAATTTAAGTTGGCTCCGGAAGAAGGCTGGTTGCATTGTGGGCGGGCTGGCGACGGCGGCGGCCGAGGGTGGCCGGCGGCGGCGTGGTTGGCGGCGGTGGGCGGCGTCGTAGACTGTCAGCGGGTAGTTTTGTAATGTTGAGATTAATATTGTTAAATTTTGTATTATATTTCAGGATGGATCAAATGAGACAACCAGGCCCGTTGACACACATCTTTTGTCGTTGCAGTCTTCACATCGATCTGAGGATGTATGAGGAGGTGATATGGATAGTATACTTCGTGTGAGAAACCCAGATAGCTATTTTTGGGATATGTGTCCATTAGATATACGTATTGTTAATTTGTTGCACGTTATTGGATTTTATGGTATATATAGGTGTGGTAAGATTGAACTTGACATGCACCTGATCACGGCTTTAGTTGAGAGATGGCGCCATGAAACACACACGTTTCATCTTAGATCAGGAGAAGCGTCCATCACACTGCAAGACATTGCAGTAATATGGGCGTTGCCAGTAGATGGCATCGTAGTGTCTGGAATAGATTATGATAGGACTCTACCTGAATGGCAAGAATATTGCCATATATATTTAGGATTCATACCAGATATCAAGGATTTTAAAGGTGCGAGGTTGAGATTAGTTGGTTTGAAAAATCATTTGCTGCAAAATCCCTTGGGGGTACATAGTTCACCAGATGATGTTGCTAAGTTTACAAGGGTTTGTACGTTATTGATGTTAGGGGGGATTATGTGCCTGATTCCTCAGACAGTTTTGTTAGGTTATTGTATTTACAGAAGTTGGAGGATATCGACTCTGCCCGTACATATAGTTGGGGCAGTGCTGTGTTGGCATACTTATATCGTGAGTTGTGCACGTCATCAGAGAAAGGGAAAAAAGTTATAGGTGGTGCATTGCAACTCTTACAGGTAAATAATACGTTTGTTTGTTTTAATAATTAAAATATGTTTCTGGTCAATCTAACTTGTGTTATTGATGTCACTACAATAAATGAGATTTGGGCATGGTCACGAATCCCAAGTTTGACTCCGCAATTGGGTAGCGATAGATCTGATATTGGGTCAATAATGGTCGGCCCAGACAATGTGTTACCTTCTGCTCCATATGGTGTAAGGTAATACGAATATGCATTGTTTTATAATTGATTTTATGTTTAATGCATTTAATCATTTATTTGAATATATACAGGTGGTCATGTCATTTAATCTTTACAGAAACTGAGAGTCATTCCATACGCATCATAAGGGACATCCTCGATGACCAGCCAGTAACTCAAGTAAACATGCTGTTAAATTAGTTTGTACAAAATACACTCTTTTCATAGTATGTAAAGCAATGTTGTTTTGCAGTTTAATTGGCAGTCGTACCCTGATGAGTACATTGAAGGAATCACTGAGTTGGGGACATATAAGGGACCGTTGATTTTCTTCGACATAGTTGAAATGCAACGGTATGATCGAGTACTGCGACAATTTGGGATGCTACAAGATATCCCAGAAGATCCACCATCGGGGGATGAGGCATTGCGTAATGTTGGTCGAAGGGAAATGTCAACAAAAACTGGAGCACTAGGCATAGAGCATACATACTTTGCTGGGAGAGGGCAAATGATCTACGTGTAGACAGACCACGATTTACTGACGGTGGTTACTACGTTGTTGGCGGATACAGTGAGTGGTATGAACAAGTCACACGTAGATACATTGGGCGTCAAGAATATTTTGTACAGACATGATATCAACATGGTGATGGCCCGGCATGGCAGCATGTGGTATGTTAATTACGTGAAATTTTATTTTTATATTTGTGTTTCGATGTATAAATTTAAATGGACTTTTGTACTTTGCAGATTGAGCAGATTGAACAGTTAACTACAAGCTATGACCGACATCTGGCTGATGGAGTGCCTATTACGACAGAGTCGATGAGGCAACACAGGACAATGTTCGACAATGTGGTGCGAGTGGCTCGTGAACGACGAGACAGAAACTTCCCGCCATACAATGAAGTCCAGCCTGTTGATACACGTCGGTTCCATGCATGCACTCCATCTACACATATGCAGACAGATATTGCAGGTCCATCTACGTGGACAGATATTGCAGGTCCATCTACGTGGACAGAGCCAGATATGTGTACAGACTATTATATTCCTGTTCCTGTACAATCATATGATTTATCTCCCTTCACGCCATATCCCCCCATGTCCACTCAACCCTAGTTCAGCAGCATGGGTACAGATGTCAGTCTTGGGTTTGCGACATATGCAGCTAGGACTTCACCTTTCGATGTCTCGCCAGTTCTATTCCCTCAATTGACGCCAATTCAGCAGCCTGCCAACACACCTATGGCAAGGGAAAGGGGCGAAGAAGTCGTTCAACAACGAAGAGTTAGAAGACAGACAAATCATCCTCCTTGTGGTACTGGAGGAAATCTAGCTCCTCGTCGTCGTCGGTGAAGTCATCATTATGTTGTAAATAGTAACCGATTCTTATAGACTAAATTTGAAAAAATGTTTGTTCTTTGAGCATACACTCGACATACAATAATTTCGTAATTAAACGTACAATAATGTCACAATAATGTAACGTAAACATACAATAATGTCACAATAACGTAAAATCAATTACACAATAAACATACAATCAATTACACGTTAAAAAATTTATTGATTTCGAGAAGTTGAAGCACTTTGTCGTCTTGCACGTGCTTCTGGCCAGTCCATCTCATTCTGAATGCGCGTTGTTCGATCTCGACCTACTCTTCTGTTTTTTCGCAGAGTGGAGTTGTGGTACAACTCAAAACATGGGGTGTCCTAATGCTCCCCCCCCCCCCCCCCCACAATGGTTCGAATTGTCCTTGATATGTGCTCCAATATTCATTCATATTGTAATATGCCTTCACAAAAGTTTTAGCGTTTAAGCCATACTTTCGACACACTTGGATCACATGCGAGCAAGGTATTCCGAACTCTTTCCATTTTCCACAAGAGCATTCCCCGGATTTTAAATACACAACATGCGTATTACCCCCACGTCCTGGTTGTACTCTTGTGATAACAGAAGCGGTTAGACGTCTACGATCGAACTTCTGGACATCATGATGGATGAATGATAGTCAGCACGACCATATCTTTCGAACACATAATCTGGCCATTCTTGATTATTTTGAATCATTTTCTTAAGCCGTTCGAAAAAATATAGCACACAACGATCAAAAGTTAATTGCACAATGGCGGTGATTGGAAGTCGACGAGCACCTTTCATAACTCCATTTATGCATTCTGACATATTTGTGGTCATGATAGCACAACGCCAGCCTCCGTCATGAGCAAGCGACCATTGACACTTATCAATACGACTCAAGTAATCAAAAGCCCTTGGTTCTATAAGTTTAATCTCTTCCACTGTGCGATCAAATTTTCTGACCTGATTTTCTGATCCCGCTCTCCAACACAAGTCTTTCAAATGAACGGATTTGAAGCGACTATTAAAGTTTGAGCAAACATGTCTCAAACAAAATCGATGTACTCCAAGGGGTGATTTGAAGTCAGGAATACAATCGGCCGCAGCAATGAGGCCTGGATGACGGTCAGAAATCAAACATACACACCACCCTCAGATCTTCTCACAATATGCTTGCTAATCATCTCCAAAAACCATCTCCATGACACAAAGTTTCTTCTTCGTCAACAATTGCAAATGCCAAAGGTAAGATTTGATTATTCGCGTCCATTGCCACGGCAATCAACATCTTATGTTGATATTTCGTATACAGATGTGTTCCATCCACACTTATTACCCGACGGCAATGTTGAAATCCTTGTACACATGGATGGAAGGCCCAGAACACGTAATTCAAAGTCTTTTCTATTGGTCTGACATTTTCAAGGTGAACCCACTCAACGACTGTGCCGGGATTCCATTTTTGCAAAGCTCCCATATAGTAAGGCAATTTCCTCACGGAGCTCTCCCATGTTCCGTACACATTCTCAACAGCACGTCGTAAACTAAACCATCATTTTGCATAGGAGATCTCAAATCCATATTTATCTTTCACTGTTTGAATTACATACTTTATTTCGTTAGCTGGATCACGCCGAACAATTCCCACTAACAAGCTAGCAATCACGTTTTTGTCCAAATTTGCATGATCGACCGACAGCTCACTCAAAAGGCAAGTGTGAGAACCTCCATACTTGTTTATTTTGAATAAACCAACTTTTTTCTTCAACGAGGCCCGCAGGTACCATCTACAAGGCATATCTTTTGTACTGTGTTTGCACACCACTTTCCACAATGTTTTTGTACTCTTGACAACGCGGTACTCCCGTTTCGCAACACGTACAGAGTAATCATTTACAGCTGCCTGCAAATGAGCTTTATTTTTGAAAACCATATCTAGATAGATATCCCCTTTGGAGTAGTCGTAATAACTCCCCCATCTACCAGTTGGAATGTCTAATGAGTCTCCAAATACTTCGGGATGTGTCATTGAGAAGAATGGAATTGTTGGATAAAGGACATGAGTATTTGTTGTGGTTGTGTCTGGTACATTATCTGGCACTTCTTCAATATCAACCTCATCGTCATCAGACTCATCCTCAGATGGAATTCCCTCCGGTTCAGTCTGAATATCATCTCCAAAATCCACAAAACTGTCTGCTAGTGGCTCGGGAATAATATTGTCAGCAACTATAGGAGCATCATCTTGAATCCTAAGGTAGTTGGTCTTTCTGTATCTACTACAAATGGACCACTACCACTTGTTGGCATTTCTGTAACAAAATCGTAATCTCTCCGTTCTGTTTGTATATACATCTCCAAACAACTATAATTTTGTTCAAAATCCAATACTCATGCTAAATTGTAATCACTGTCAACGGGAAAAATTGTTTGTTTTATCCCAGAAAAATCACTAAATATATATACAATACAATATTTCAGAATGAACTGGTTACGGTCGATGCCAGTAATATCATATACGTCGTTCACTAACTGCAAATAATTAATAGTGCGAGATATTGTCATGCCTTTCGACGGACCACGATCATATCTAACAGATTCTGAATCTATAATATATCACCTCCCCAATACAACAAAACTTTAATTGACATACCTTAAAAATAAACACAAATTTTATAAATTAGTACAGTATATATAATATTATTAAATTTAATTATTTGTATAACAACATACCTGCAGAGAAAATATTCACGAATTCTAAAGAATTTGAATTTTCACGAATTCTGAAGAGAATTTGAAATTCGAAAGCCGAAGAGATTTTGCTTTATATTTATATTTCAAAATGAGTAACATTTTGTTCAGTTTTATAGACAAAGTAATTGATTATTGTCGCCATCTAAAATGGCGACATTAAAAAAAAAAAAATTTAATTGTCGCCATCTGAGATGGCGACAATATTTAAAAACAAAAATAACTTATGTCGTTATAACAAACCGACACCGGCGAAAAATATTTTTTAATATAATGTCGTCCATCCTACATGGCGACATCAAAAAAAATTATTTTTTAAAAGATGTCGCCATGTCAGATGGCGACATCAGAAAATAATATTTTTTTTAAGAATTTTTATGGAAGTCGCCATGTCAGATGACGACATTACCTAAAATCGCCATCTGACATGGCGACATCGAAAAAAAATATTTTTTTTAAGAATTCTTTCGGAAGTCGTCATGTCAGATGGCGACTTATTTATTAGGTTACTTTCTAATATAAAAAAACAATTATTTGTTAAATATTTTTTTTTTCCGAATAAAAAGTTAAAAAACCCGTTTATCTCCCTCCAAATAAAAAAGTGCCAAATTGCCTAGCTGTAAAACTTATTTATTTAATTGTTACTTTATAGTTTTACATCAAAGTAAATTATACTTGGCCCAAAAAACAAAAATAATATATTAAAACTAAAATTTAATAAGATAAAATACAAAAGTCATAAATAGTTAAATATAAAACTGCTATGAATGCTCCCTTTAATACTTTTTATGATCGCCCCCACGTCGATAGAGAACCGTGCATTGGATTTTTGCGACTCCCCAAATCGACAGAAATCTGTGCATTGGACTTTTGCGACATACCAAAAATACGGTGGATTTGATGCTAGTTTTAGGGTTATTTTTAGAGGCATATCAGACAATTAGTAAATATTTTTATATAATAATTGCTATCTCATAAGATGCTACCACTCGACCAATAAACACACAGAGGCACGCATTTGAACCATTGCTGTAATCTTCAAATTTAGTGAAATGATAAATTTTGACCCAAGAACTAATCCTTTAATAGAATTCTAATCCGTAAGTGTCATAAGTTTTTAAAAGATTATTTTCAATAGCAATTTTATACTATTTTATTAATAATGTTTTATTTGTTTTTTTATGAAAGATAAAGATTAAAAATTGAATCTAAATACTCTTTTATATAAAATTGGATTATTTATTGGCAACGAACCTCCTGCAATTTTTCAAATAGGCATACTACACTCATGTGGTTTGAAAATAGACAGTTTACGTACCGTGGTTTTCAAAATAGACAGTTTACCAATTTTGATTTGAAAGTATACAGTTTACCCCATATGATTTGTAAAAATAGGCAGTTTACTCATGCAGCTTATGAAGCGATGCAAAACACCCCAGTACGTATGATATTCTTTGCAAACCACATGGGCAGAATGTTTATTTGGGAAACTACAAGAGATAAACTGACTATTTACAAACCACATAAGATAAAATATATATTATCAGTATATTATGGTAAAATTGATATTTACAAACCACAAGAGGATATCGATACAATGGGAGTAAATTGCCAATAGCTCTATAGAATTAGGTAATAAGTAATTATTTCATTTTTAATATTTTTTTCAATAAATTCAAAGAATTTGGAAGAAAAGATTGATTTGTTTGTAATATAGTTATTAAAATGGAACGTTAATAACCACATCTCAAGAATTAATAATCCTGCTAAAAAAGAATTAAATAATCAGTGTATATTCATTTTCAACGTTACATCACCCATTATGTTAAGCTAGCTTTTCGTATTTCGTGACATATCTCATCAAATAAAGTAATAAATTATTGATCAGCTTTTTTAAAAAAACAATAACGGTAATTTGTGAATCAGTACCCAAACCTAACTTTATTTTATGAATCAGTCCCCCCTCAATTTTTCACACTCTACACTCCCTACATTTTAATTTTATTAAGAATCACTCCCCGGTGGAAAGTGAAAAAGACAAAAATATCCTTAAGACAACCAACTTCAAGGCACGGTCTCCTTCCAGTGACTCGAAGCCTTCTAGTCACTGTTTGCCAACATCAACTCGCCAATTTTACCAACATCAATCTCGCCGATTTACATGTTAAATCTTTGAAAGAACAAAAATCAAACATAGGAAAAAGGATGTCCATTGAAGCTCTGCAATTGTCCCCTAAAAAAAACCTAAATTTATTGATTGTGCATTTATGAAAAGAACTAAAATTGTGCATTAATTTGTAAGTGGCAGAGTTTTGAATTTTTTATCTTTAGGCTCAAGATTAATTATTTGGAACTTAGACAGTTGCTTTGAAATCCCACTTTCTACGCGACTTTGCCGATTGCCCAAAATATCGCCGTCCGTTTTGAGTTTTGGCGATCAAAACACCCCAGTTAATCATTTCGATACATCAAAATTTGGCACAATTGGTTGGAAATTTCAAAATGGTTTCTAAACGAAAGTTGTACATCACGAAGCGAGGAACACACCACTAAAATTTTAGCCGCGCATGGAGGCCAGAGCTCGACCACAGGTTGGTACGGTGGCGCGTGAACTACACGCGCCTCCCCGATATTGAATTTTTCGACGGCCGAACATTTGTGGACTGATTTTAGGCATTTCTGGAAAGTTTTGTTATTTTCGACTTCTGGTTGAATTATCATGAATTTTTAAAGTCATATTCAAAATTACATGGACAAGTTTTGTACAAAAATGATTTTTAAGAAGATTCTACCACATATCGGGGTTACTAATCACCATAAATTACTTATATTATGTTGATAGGAATTTAATTGGCAACTGGGTTCAAAATCAATCAAGTCAATCCAGTAAGATATCAAGTTGTACCAGTTTCTTGTTATACAGTCTTTTTGGCATTTGGCCTGGAATTTACATTAAACTGTTATTCATTATCTCATTGTTCATATATGTCATCACACTGTACATTAAATCGTTCCATTGGTCATCTGATATACATTTCATTATCTCGAATGATATCAATCATTGATTGGCCCCTTTGATTGAATGATTTCTTCGACTGAATGAATGAATGACTGGAGCCCTGGATATTTATCCACTGGACAACACGGTTTTGACCCGGAAAGTGAGTCCAATGAACAACGGATGACAGTCCGGGTATATGGTCATCTGAACAACGCTCACCATTTCATGGTCCGGAGAATGGTTCACCTTGGCTCGTAAATGAATGACTGTACAGATCCTATCTGAATATGTGGGGAGAAGTGATACACCGAACTGTCCGGTGGGAGCCACATCTTTAGCCCATGATATTCACTCTAAAATCCTAAATCGTCACTGTTCATTATGACAATTACTTGATTGCAAGATCTTTGTTACATGACATATCATATTGATACATTGCACTGTTTGATAATTAAAGATATTAAAGCTAATTTATTCCTCACTAAGTCCCCAAAGACGTAACCTCTGTTTTCCTTGTTATTTATTGTAGTTCCAGATACAGGAGCACCGGAGCCAGTACTGGAGGGAAATTAGGAAAAATGGAAATGCGGGCTTACCTGGACTGTTATATATATTTTTTCTCTTTATTAAGTGTCAGACCATTATAAGGAGTTGTACTAGGATGTTTTGTTATTTCTAGTTTGTAAAACACTTTCCGCTATCGTAAAATGAATGATTGACAAAACGCTTCCGCTATTTCCAAAAAGTTTAAAACTCTCGTACATAATATTCAGAGAGAATGTGGTACCAGATAAAGTGATAAATAATATGTCTCGAGTTGGGTCCCACAAGCGGTGCACTTAATTTAATATTAATGCACTTAATTTATTGGTGAACCTAATTTAATTTAAAGTCTGTCGGTGTATGCAATTAGATTATACGTGTATATACAATAATATTACATCAGTGAACATAATTACACCAGTTAAAGTATAGTGGTGAATGTTATTGGTGCATTAAAGTCTAACGATGCAATTAATTTAATTTATTGGTTCATCTAATTTAATTATATGCAATTCCTCAAAACTATTTTATAATATGTAATTATTATTTTAATTATTACGTTTAAAATGTGGCTGCTCGATTTAGTGAAAACCGAAATGGGTGAAAAAAAGGGGGAAATATTAAAAGATGGGTATTTTTGGGATATTATGTAGGAAAGGGAGTGAACTCAAAATTTAATTTTCAAGTAGGGAGTTGATTTAATTGTTTTTGGGATGGGGACTAATTCCTAAAGTGAACATGAGTTGGGGACTGAATCCTAAGTGTCCCAAAAAATAATAATATTACCGATCAATCATTTCATATTTCACGTATATATGCCACCACATTATTTATGAGGATTCTTCAATGATTTCAGTACATATTTATAATTATTATTTTTACCGCATGCAACTACAAACCGCAAACGTTACTGTGTTCTTCTTGAATCTTGATTCCTGGTGATCATGGCGGGATTAGCAATCGATGAGTCCTCAAGCAAGAAGCTTCACATTATTATCATCTCCAGTCCCGGCGCGGGACACCTATCCCAGTTATTGTCCTCGCCAACAGCCTGGCCGCCAAACACAGTGTCCGCTCCACCGTTCTTCTAGTCACAACCGCCACGTCCCCTGAATCCAATCTTGTAAACCCCCCGGAGAGAAGGAACTCGTCGAAATTATCCAACTTCCTCCTGTTGACATTTCAAACCTCGTAGGCCCTGATACGAAAGTGGTGACGCAACTGTGCTTGATGATGCGGGAAGCCGTGCCTCTCATCCGCTCTGCAATCGCCGCCATGGACCACCGTCCGGACGTCCTATTCGTCGATCTTTTTGGTAGTGAGTCACTGCGAATTGCGGCGGAGTTTAACATACCCAAGTACGTGTACTGTACTTCTACTGCATGGTTTCTTGCGTTGACTGTGTATTGCCCGATTCTTGATGAGGAAATAAAGGGCCAATACGTTGATGAACCGGGGCACTTGAAAATTCCGGATTGCAAGCCGGTTAGACCCGAGGACGTCGCGGACCCGATGCTGGACCGGGATGATCAACAGTACCGAGAGTATTTAAGAATAGGGAAGGAGTTCACTCTATCCGATGGGATTCTGGTAAACACTTGCGAAGATTTGGAGGCCAAAACCCTCCAAGCTTTCAGGGAAAACGAAGTTATGAAATCAGTACTTAATCGCCACTTTATCCCATCGGTCCATTAACGAGACCGACGGAACCGGCAGGTTTAAAGAGTGAATTGATGGATTGGTTAGACAAGCATCCCAATCAAAGTGTTCTTTTTATATCATTTGGAAGTGGTGGTGTGGTATCCGCCGAACAAACCACCGAGCTAGCTTGGGGATTGGAGCTGAGCCAACAGAGGTTTCTGTGGGTGATCCGGCCGCCGATGAAAGGTAGTGTGGACGATGCGTATTTCACTGCTGACGGGGGGATGGAAGATGACTATCTGCCAAAAGGGTTCTTGGACCGACCAAAAACATCGGAATACTTGTCCCTAATTGGGCGCCACAAGTTGAAATTCTTGAGCATCCATCAATAGGAGGATTTTTGTCACACTGTGGATGGAACTCGACGTTAGAGAGCATAACGAGTGGCGTACCGATGATAGCTTGGCCACTCTATGCCGAGCAAAGGTTGAACGCCGCTTTGTTGGTGGAGGAGCTAAGGGTGGCGGTGCGCCCGGAGGTGTTGCCGACAAAGAAAGTGGTGGGCGGAGGGAGGAGATAGAGAAGATGGTGAGGACTTTGATGGATCACAGGATGGGCAAGCGATGAGGGATAGGGCTATACAATTGAAAACTAGTGCTACAAATGGTCTAAGTGAAGGTGGCTCGTCTCGAGAATCGTTGTGCAAGATTCTGTCAGATATCGATGCCAAAAAGAATGCCATGAATTAAGGTAATTTGGATGTTTGATGACAGTACATCACACATATGGCGTGTGAGTGTAGTATGTATGTTTGCTTTTGTGTTTGCAAATCTTGAAATAAACATGTAGATGATTGCATTAATTTGACACTTATTTTCTCTGGAAAAAAAATAAATACAATCTAACATTTTTAATACCAAAAAACCCCCCAATTTGCCAAATTTAGCATTTTTTTCAATAAATATTGATCATATCCATGCTTAAATTTATTCCAAATAATTTATAATTGCATAATTCATTGACGTTTATTATTTATTTTTACATATATATACTATTGTCTACATCGAATAAAAATATATTCTTTATATTAAATACAATAATGAAAAATAATATTAACTACAATTAGTTTTCAAAATAAATTTGCTATTATTATCCCTAAAAAAATTGGCATGGGTGTCTATATACTTTCTCAATCAAGTTGCCTCATAATTAATATAAAAGCCTTTGAAACATATAGTTAATCGAATAAAATAATTATCGTAATGAAATTAAATAAATATTATAAGAAATATTTTTTTTGGATTAAAAATTAAAATAGATGGGTTAGAGAGTGTTTTGTATATTCCGTAAAATTTATATTATTTTGGTGTAAAAGTT
>CAJQUN010002876.1:0-21281 GCA_907163345.1 Haberlea rhodopensis | reverse complement strand
CCGCTCTGTTTTTACCTTTGTCAGAGAATGTTGTACTTATTTTTTGTCTCGTTGCTAGTGCTTTTACTGGGTGTTAGAACTTCTGCTGGTTTTCTTTTTCATCTGGTCGTTCATCCTCTTGTGACCAGTAGATGTCTTGTTCAGCGTGAGACATCCCGTTGATGGTTGTTTCCAGTAGATGTCCTCCAGTTTTTGTTTATCCGGTTGATGTCTATCCAGTTGGTAGCCATCCAGTGAATGTCTATCCTGTTATGTCTATCCAGTTGGTGTCTATCCAGTTGATGTCTATCCAGTTGTAGCCATCCAGTTGATGTCTGTCCGGTTGATGTCTTATCCGTTGGTGTCTATCCAGTTGATGTATGTCCAGTTGGTCTTTATCACCCGTATCTTCACATCCCGATAGGTTTTCTTTCTTCAACCCGGTAGGTTCTCAACCCGGTAGATGTCTTCATCCGGTAGGTATCCACCCGGTAATGTATTCATCCGTAGGGAGTCTTCACCCTGTAATGTCTTCATCCGTTAGTGTCTTTATCCGGTAGGTGTTTGTAATCATCACCAAACTTAAAATCGTTTCACCAACAATTTCCCCCTTTTTGGTGATGACAAAACTAAGCAAATAACGATTTCATGCTCGAATAATTTAAGTGGTGAATCCTGAAAGACTTGAAGACATATTGAAAGAAAATTTTCATTTGTTATAAAGATAAGCAGATTACAAGTTGTAATCAAACTGGACAATTGAGAGAGATTCATCTTCATTTAAGATGATGAATTCTGATAACTGGATTTAACCTAATACCAATCTATTTCTACAAAATATAGCTGATACATGACAAATTTTAAACAAAAACAATGTAGACCGGAGAGCTTCGATCCAACTAGTTGCGGAGAGGAAGAGCTTTGATCCACATTGTTTCAGAGAGGAAGAACTTCGAACGGGAGAGTCAAATGTATATTCATCAGGCCTCCATGGTTTGTGGATTCACCTATGAAAAGACTCTATCTCTGTTTTCCCCCTTTTTGTCATCAGCACCTAGATAACTCCTGATAGTAGTTCCTGACTGATGATGAGCATCAGAGCAGGATCCAAACGCAGAAGCTTAACGGAGCTGGGTTAGATAAGTAATCAACCCATGAGGGGTTGATTTAGATAAGTAATAAACCCATGAAACTGAATAGTTGCGAAGAGGAAACCAAGGAATTTTCAAAGAATTGAAAATAATCATGATGAGTGAATGTGTGTTATAAAAACAAAAATGAGTGTCTAGTTTATAGAAGAATTCATTAAGTGTGAACACAATAATGATGTTACGATAAATACGGAAAAAGTCAAATGAAAACAGTAAATAGATAAGAGTAATTAATAAGGGATCATAAAATGATACTATTTCCTCCCTAACCAATGTCGGGAATAGTCTCGCTTTTCGGTAGATGGTTGGAGCGGACTTCGAGATCTTTGCTGAGTAGATGGTCTGGACTGATTTGATGCTCCAGCTGCAGTGGAAGAGCGATTTGCTGGACTCGGATCTCGCTGGGACTGAGGAGCAGGGCGGCTGGAGTCAGGCAGTCTTCTAATAATTTGAGGGGCAGCAGGCAGGCGTTGCATAAATCTTGAATTTGGGAAGCAAATGCGGCCTGCATGGTTGCCAGCTGATCGGTCAAGACTTTCTCTGGCATCTTCTATCTTATCTCCAAGAGCTAGTGAGGTGGCAGCCTGAAGTGATTCATTTGTTGATTATCTGAAGATGAGCCTGCCCTATTGAGAGAATCGAGTCTGCAAATGCATCAGCTCAAACAAAAGTCTGAAGTCTGGTGACAGTAGACGTCAGGCTGTTTAAGTCCCTATATACATGCTGGAACTGAGTATCAGTATGCTGCTGATGGCTTCCAAGAATAAGAGTCGCAGTGCGCTCTTCCTGTTTAAACAGTTTTCACATGGCTAGCGTAGAGATTGCATTGGAAAGATGTACTAGCTGATCAGCAATGTCAGGTGGCCCTTCCAGAGGGATAGAGGTTTAAGTCAAAGAAATCCATGAAGGATCTTGAGCCAATGACTGATCCAGAGCATCAATTTGAGGTTCCGAGAGCAGTAGCAAGAACTCCAAGATGATCCTGAATAACTGAAAAGATGGAGTAGGAGCTTTGTAGAGAAGTTAGGTGCAGCAAGTTGCGTCTGTGGTTAAGCTCACAGCCTTGCTATAGTGGCTTGCTATAATCACATGATAACTCACTCAACATGTAAATTGATCATTCAATGTGAGCACTCCTTACAGAAATACAAGATGAAATGGTAACTTGATGCACCAATTCTGAATCACTGTGTCCACATTCTCATGATCAACATAGCATTGGTCATTGTTCACCATGTTTCATTTCTTTGCCTTTACCATATATCATTTCACACATGGTTAGTCATTCTTGGTTCCAGACCCCCATTATCATCGCCAATTGATAGATTACACCTCCAATGTAAGGACCCCAAGCCCTTAAACCTTGATTAGTGTATTAACCACTATGTGTGGTACATGCTTTCTATAAAATGTCAATCGGGAAGCTCTGATGATACTTAATCATTGCCTGTCAATAAAAGACTCATATGTTTGCCCTTTACCAACCCCTTGGTGCCACTTTTCACATTGTAAACTTTTACAAAAATTTGGGCAGAGTCTCCCCATAAATAGAGCTATCCCAAAACAGAGTACAACACATAACAAAATTCCCGGCCAGGGAACACATAATACTCAACAGAAAGCAGTAATACAAGTAGATTCCCAGCCAGGGAAGACACCACACATATGTCAACAAAAGTGGGTTCCAACACCCACATAATACACCAATGACTCTCATATCATTCTAGCAATTCAACCTAATTGCATGCAACCTTAAATGAAAGAGAGAAAGGCTCATGCCTTTATATACAATCCATATACAAGTATAATCGTGCTCACATGCGAGCATCATGAATATGAATATGTATAAATCCTCAGGTGTATATATAGGTACTCTATACGATACCGTGCTCCATCAAGCCCTGGTACCACGATCCTGGGAGTACCTCAAATCAACAGCTCGAGCTCAGCTCCATAGCCATCGATGTACCTGTCCACCTGTCCCAACAGAGACAGCCCCCAACGGGGTGAGCATACCAATACACAAAATCCCATAATCATAATAATGAAATTCATAATTTACAACAAAGGTAAATGCTAATGAATTTAAATGATACTCCCTGGATGGCAACATCCTCATCCGGGATTCCGTGTACTGTCCCTGTTCTCACAACATCAAACTCATCAAATCTCATAAATCAGTAAATCAACACATTGATTTACACATCGCATGCCTGATCCTCGAATATCAACATATAGTGATTACAAATTCATTAAACATGCAATTACAGATATCACAATATCTAATACTGATTTCACAACCTTGCTATCAATCACAGATAGCTCAAATGCCTTAGCATTTATTTTACCAATCCTTCATTATACTTAGACATCTCAAGTGTCTTATAATGAATACATGAGTCTACAAACCTAGACATCTCAAATGTCTTATAATGAATACACGATTCTACGAACCTAGACATCTCAAATGTCTTACGAAGAATACATGATTTACAAACCTAGACATCTCAAATGTCTCATAATATAGTCATATAAACCCAGTACCCCATATATCATGCAAGAGTCATCCTACTCTAGTGTCACGCACGCTACAAGCGGCGATATCAAGATTTGGGTCATTCCTTGGCTATATCAACATATATGTATAACCATACGCAAAACATTCAATGCAATCAAAAACACCTTATGCATTTCACATATATATAGTAATGCTCGTACGTCGCACGTACCTTAAATCTCCGAAGTCCGAGCCAAGCCTTGCTCGAGTTCCATGCCCCGAGGAATGATGTGCTAACACGATAAATAATTCACAATTATTTACGAACATGTAACCTATGCTCAAGCACACCCATATCCCTCACAACATTGTCAATACACGACAATTATCCTCTTAAAAGACCCGGGGCAGGGTACATGCAGGGAAGGAAATAAATGAGACAATCGAAATTTGTTCAAGAATGCCCTACAAAAATCGAACCTTAATCTCACAATTTCGAACCCAATAAAATACCATAATTCATCTAAAATGTCAATTAAGCTATCCAAGCAAGAATCAACATCCCTTGACAAAAACTCCCCATTTTCGAACTCAACCCCCATAATTCGAATCCAAACAAGCCTTAAATTCAAACCCTTAAAATCCTTCAAATTCGAACCAAAGCTTCTCAATTCGATCTCAATCAAGCATCATAATACTCTTAAAACATGCAATAATCGATCAATTGCAAGAAACAACACCCCTGCCAAAAACCCCCAAATAATTCGAAAATTAAACCCTACGAAATTGGGGAAATTCGAAACAATAAAGGCATGGAAATACATGAAAAAGACGAACAAGGGGGTAGGGAGGTTACCCAACGAAAATCGGAAGCAAAATCGGACGAAATCGATGAACCCTAACTTTTGGGGATCGACGCTTTCAGCAAAATTCGACTCCAGACGCGACGAAACTTCAATTGATGGAGGGGAAAGGAGCGCCTCGTCGAGACGAAGACGGGGTAGGTCGCACGCGCCGATCGGCGGCCGGACGGCGGCTGGCGCACCGCTTGAAGCGCGGGGGTTGTAGCAGACGGGAATCGCGTTCGGGGGGAGAAGAAAATTTGGGGCTGAAATGATTTGATTTTAAAATTTGGGTTCAAATGGTATTTATAGCAAAAATACCCCGAAAAATTAATAGCCCCACAAATACATCATGATTCCTTAAAAATCATCTGTTTTCAAAAACTCTCTCTCTAACTCCAAAATCCCCTACCGGTGCTCACACAGCACCCGAGATTCCGAGACACATCAAAAACCCAACTCTTAGGTTTTACACCGTAATGTGAATACAATCTCAACCTCTGGATCCAACGATCCCAACTGCCCAAATAAACGAGCCCAGAAGGCCCAACACCTCGATTAAATCCCAAATCGCCACGTAAAACCACTTTAGGGATTATTAATACTACGGGATTAACACCTATAATCCCTGGTCATCACAATATCCCCCACTAAAAGAATTTCGTCCTCGAAATTAGCACTGGTGTATCACGTAACACCCAGGCTACACAACAACATGAAGCCATAACCTCGATTCCTGACCATATCAGAATCGTATTAATAAACGCGAGGATACTTACCTCTCATCTAACTCTGAAACAGAGCGACATACCAAAACCAACATAACACCCAAGAGGTAAAACGTACCTCGATGCGGGTCATCCCAAAAGTCAGCCTCTCATGACTGCAAACAACTGATACTTACGACTGTAGATCAGACAGTCATCCTTCGTTCTAATACAACAGTACGAACACATCCTGAATGACACCTCAACCGTAAGAACGTTGACCTCGTGTCAAACTCTGGAGTGGAATAGACTTCCAAATCCATCATAACGTCAAAGAGCGTCAGCACAACTCAACGCTAACAGTCCAAAAGCAGTTAGTCAACTGAAACTGCAAGGATTCGAATCGCTCTTGATTCTATCGTAGATATCATCCAATGATATTTTACTATGACTCACGATGTCTAACATACATCGTTACGAGGGAAACACTAGTACAACCACGGTGTACACATACCAAACCTGGTTTCCACTTTCAAACTTCCTCCATCGAAGGAGTAGTCGCCTCATTGCAACTTAATTTGGGCAACTCACGGCCACAAATTCAAACAAAAGACATCTCACAAGATGTCCACCTCCGGATGTTCCAAGAATCACGTCCTGATCATAAATAACAACCGAGACTCCGCAGAGTTTAAAATTCTTAAGGGGCATGCAATAAACCCATTGCATCCTCAACGCTTGTGTCGTCAGCGACACTCAACCAATCCGAAATCCTGCCATCCCTTGAAAATCCTCGGATTTAACAATCCAAACTTGGGAAGGCTGTCGCATAACTCGAAGGAAAACACCAACAAGGGAAATACCTTAACCCTCACAAGAAAATCCCTCCTCAAGGGAGTCAACTAACTTCACGATCATTCCTCATAATCATCGTGCCATGGAGATTCCCAATCTCAAGGTGTTCCATATCTCTCATCAGAGATTTAACCATCCAAAAATAGCATAACTCTATGCTTAACAGAGAGGAAATCAATAACTGGCATCCGTATACTCACCGGTATACCTGCCTAAGCACTGATGTCGCATGCATACTCAATGCACTCGGCTCGGGTATCTACCACATATCCCTAAGCCCCAAACACAACCGTCAATTCTGAGTCATTCCTTACTCAGTGGAGGATGAAAATCGACGATTAACAATACACGGTGTGATTCCCAAAATCAACACCACTTGCACCAACTTACCGAATCTTTCAAGATTCCCAAATAGGTATAATACTACCTCCTTCCTCGCAAGGGAAGTGCCATCGAACTCGAGATCCACAAGTCTCGAACCATCGTTCGGAAAAACTGGATACAATAACACCCATTGTATCCCAATACACGGGTTCCTTTAGATTGAGTCAATAACAACCTGATGACTCTCTTGTTGGTACTCCAACATCCTGAGCTGTCCCAGACAAGTCTCCAAGATTAAACATAAACGTATACACGTTTCAGCGAGGCACGAACAACCTTAAAATGACATGGTGACTACTAGAGTCCACCACAATCCACATCGTATCACCTTACGATTTGCCAAACTTGGTTCCAACGAGCAGTGTAACGGCTCTAGCAAGCCCATCATGGTGCTACACACACGCGGCAGACAACCTAGTCTCTGCCTCTTTAGGTTTACCTCAAACCTACCAATAAGACGGACGTTTCCACATGGTATAACATACTATGGGAGAAAACTCAATAGAGTAGTGGGTCTTTATCCAACATTCCTCAATGCCGATACACCCTGGACAACCCAATGTCCCTATGTACTTAACATAACCTGATCCTACTCCCTTAGGACCCATCCTACACCCTC
Source organism: Haberlea rhodopensis (assembly GCA_907163345.1). NCBI lineage: Eukaryota > Viridiplantae > Streptophyta > Magnoliopsida > Lamiales > Gesneriaceae > Haberlea > Haberlea rhodopensis. The sequence continues at coordinate 14,247 of CAJQUN010002876.1, read as the reverse complement.
AAGGGTGGTGTGACCATGTCCACCACATGTCACATCGACAGAAAGCGAGTACTTTCCTCCATGATTACTCCTGTCGTCAAATCACATGGCCAAAAGCCATTCCAACGAGCATACCTCTAGGGTATCACCACTCGTAAAATGATCCCCCAATCGTAAGCTGCGGTACAATCACATGTACAGCGCATCCATCCATTCCTCGAGCAACCCGCTCGGTATAAGGGTCACGTCCATCGGTGTCGCACACACCACCTTGTGCTCGGTACTGGCACCCAAGGCATACCACTGAATACGTATACTCAACGCATCGATCATCGTAACGATGATGCATGTCTAATAAGACATCTCCTACACCATCGTCATCGTCATCCCGTGACGACACATGCCAACTCATGGCATCTAAAACATTGCCCACTAGTGACGATACATGTACATCAGCGTATGTCATCCACTATCATGCTAGTAAAATAGGCATAATAAAACATGTATATCAATGCATGCCAGCTACAATAAAGCTAATAAAATAGCAATATCTCATACCTCATCGCTAGTGATATAGCGTCATACCTGTCTCCGTCGCTCAATAATAGTGCGTAATCAGCACCCATCGCTCGAAGGCGGCAAAATCCTGTGCTGAGTACATAGCGGCAAAATCCCTCGCTATAGAATCGACGGCATGACACCTCGTCATATAATAAGTGGCATGAAACCTCGCTATACACCTGAGTATGAATCATCGTCCACATAGTAGCGGAAAGAGGCATCGCTATCAATACACCTGGCGGAATGAACCATCGCCAATAGATATAGCGGAATGAACCATCGCTATAAATACACCTGGCGGAATGAACCATCGCCAATCAATATAGCGGAATGAACCATCGCTATCAATACACCTGGCGGAATGAACCATCGCCAATAGATATAGCGGAATGAACCGTCGCTATAAATACACCTGGCGGAATGAACCATCGCCAATAGATATAGCGGAATGAACCGTCGCTATAAATACACCTGGCGGAATGAACCATCGCCAATAGATATAGCGGAATGAACCATCGCTATAAATACACCTGGCGGAATGAACCATCGCCAATAGATATAGCGGAATGAACCATCGCTATAAACCGTGTCCTCATAGAGAAATGAATATAAATCGACACAGCGGGACACATCACCGCTATCATCCGTGTCATCACAAAGGAATGAATCATCATCCTAACAAGCGGCATCTCATCCTCGCTTCTTCATACAAGCGGTATCTCATCCTCGCTTCGTATGGCATACCCCGCCTCCATGTGCAAGCGAGCATCCCTGCCCGCTCCACATTTTTAGCGGTACAAGCATAAGCTTCTTCATACAAGCGGTATATCATCCTCGCTTCGTATGGAATACCCCGCCTCCATGTGCAAGCGAGCATCCCCGCCCGCTCCACATTTTTAGCGGTCAAGCATAAGTATAAAAATTCTCACTGTCATAAGCAGGACTCCTGGAATGCATAATCATCATTCCTTTTTATACTCCATATTTCCTGTAACCTGCAACCATCAGGGTTAACAACAATAGCCATATACGCTATGCATCCACATTCAATTCATAATAAAAACACATTATGAGAATGTATGGTTTCACAAATAAATGTCATGATATCCTTCTTTAAATCCTTATTTCATCCTGAGCCCTTATCATTAGTACATTTTAATGCTTCTTGCTACTCCAGGAAAGCGGAATTCTTCCTCGCTTCCACTGGACTTTAGCGTTGCTACTCCATGTAAGCGGAACTCTTCATCGCTTCCAATGGACTTTAGCGTTGCTACTCCATATAAGCGGGACTCTTCATCGCTTCATATGGACTTTAGCATAAGCCATTAAAATCCTTACTAAGATAACTTTGACTCAAGACATGCATATGCAAAAACAATGCACAATAACATATATCATAACCTCAATGCACCACTTTGCATTCATCATGTGTCAACAAGACAACGTAAAATACATGTTACCTCGGAAATATCCCTTTATCTGATTTTCTTAAAACCAGCTTCCTTGGCACATAACACACGGAGTGCCAGACATCCCCATAAATGTCATCCTATCGTGTTCCACACGATTCCTGCAACCACAATGGTTAGCAATACCACTTTTCATATCATAAGAGCACATAAACAATTTGCTATGTCATACAACATTAATGCCATCATGCATAAATATGTGCTATCAATAACTTCCTAGGCCCTTAACAGCCCCAATGAGCAACCACTGCTCTGATACCACTAATGTAAGGACCCCAAGCCCTTAAACCTTGATTAGTGTATTAACCACTATGTGTGGTACATGCTTTCTATAAAATGTCAATCGGGAAGCTCTGATGATACTTAATCATTGCCTGTCAATAAAAGACTCATATGTTTGCCCTTTACCAACCCCTTGGTGCCACTTTTCACATTGTAAACTTTTACAAAAATTTGGGCAGAGTCTCCCCATAAATAGAGCTATCCCAAAACAGAGTACAACACATAACAAAATTCCCGGCCAGGGAACACATAATACTCAACAGAAAGCAGTAATACAAGTAGATTCCCAGCCAGGGAAGACACCACACATATGTCAACAAAAGTGGGTTCCAACACCCACATAATACACCAATGACTCTCATATCATTCTAGCAATTCAACCTAATTGCATGCAACCTTAAATGAAAGAGAGAAAGGCTCATGCCTTTATATACAATCCATATACAAGTATAATCGTGCTCACATGCGAGCATCATGAATATGAATATGTATAAATCCTCAGGTGTATATATAGGTACTCTATACGATACCGTGCTCCATCAAGCCCTGGTACCACGATCCTGGGAGTACCTCAAATCAACAGCTCGAGCTCAGCTCCATAGCCATCGATGTACCTGTCCACCTGTCCCAACAGAGACAGCCCCCAACGGGGTGAGCATACCAATACACAAAATCCCATAATCATAATAATGAAATTCATAATTTACAACAAAGGTAAATGCTAATGAATTTAAATGATACTCCCTGGATGGCAACATCCTCATCCGGGATTCCGTGTACTGTCCCTGTTCTCACAACATCAAACTCATCAAATCTCATAAATCAGTAAATCAACACATTGATTTACACATCGCATGCCTGATCCTCGAATATCAACATATAGTGATTACAAATTCATTAAACATGCAATTACAGATATCACAATATCTAATACTGATTTCACAACCTTGCTATCAATCACAGATAGCTCAAATGCCTTAGCATTTATTTTACCAATCCTTCATTATACTTAGACATCTCAAGTGTCTTATAATGAATACATGAGTCTACAAACCTAGACATCTCAAATGTCTTATAATGAATACACGATTCTACGAACTTAGACATCTCAAATGTCTTACGAAGAATACATGATTTTACAAACCTAGACATCTCAAATGTCTCATAATATAGTCATATAAACCCAGTACCCCATATATCATGCAAGAGTCATCCTACTCTAGTGTCACGCACGCTACAAGCGGCGATATCAAGATTTGGGTCATTCCTTGGCTATATCAACATATATGTATAACCATACGCAAAACATTCAATGCAATCAAAAACACCTTATGCATTTCACATATATATAGTAATGCTCGTACGTCGCACGTACCTTAAATCTCCGAAGTCCGAGCCAAGCCTTGCTCGAGTTCCATGCCCCGAGGAATGATGTGCTAACACGATAAATAATTCACAATTATTTACGAACATGTAACCTATGCTCAAGCACACCCATATCCCTCACAACATTGTCAATACACGACAATTATCCTCTTAAAAGACCCGGGGCAGGGTACATGCAGGGAAGGAAATAAATGAGACAATCGAAATTTGTTCAAGAATGCCCTACAAAAATCGAACCTTAATCTCACAATTTCGAACCCAATAAATACCATAATTCATCTAAAATGTCAATTAAGCTATCCAAGCAAGAATCAACATCCCTTGACAAAAACTCCCCATTTTCGAACTCAACCCCCATAATTCGAATCCAAACAAGCCCTTAAATTCAAACCCTTAAAATCCTTCAAATTCGAACCAAAGCTTTTCAATTCGATCTCAATCAAGCATCATAATACTCTTAAAACATGCAATAATCGATCAATTGCAAGAAACAACACCCTGCCAAAAACCCCCAAATAATTCGAAAATTAAACCCTACGAAATTGGGGAAATTCGAAACAATAAAGGCATGGAAATACATGAAAAAGACGAACAAGGGGGTAGGGAGGTACCCAACGAAAATCGGAAGCAAAATCGGACGAAATCGATGAACCCTAACTTTTGGGGATCGACGCATTCCAGCAAAATTCGACTCCAGACGCGACGAAACCTTCAATTGATGGAGGGGAAAGAAGCGCCTCGTCGAGACGAAGACGGCGGTAGGTCGCACGCCCGAACGGCGGCCGGACGGCGGCTGGCGCACCGCTTGAAGCGGCGGGGGTCCTGTAGCAGACGGGAATCGCGTTCGGGAGAGGGAGAAGAAATTTGGGGCTTAAATGATTTGATTTTAAAATCTCGGGTTCATTGGTATTTATAGCAAAAATACCCCGAAAAATTAATAGCCCCACAAATACATCATGATTCCTTAAAAATCATCTGTTTTCAAAAACTCTCTCTCTAACTCCAAAACCCCTACCGGTGCTCACACAGCACCCGAGATTCCGAGACACATCAAAAACCCAACTCTTAGGTTTTACACCGTAATGTGAATACAATCTCAACCTCTGGATCCAACGATCCCAACTGCCCAAATAAACGAGCCCAGAAGGCCCAACACCTCGATTAAATCCCAAATCGCCACGTAAAACCACTTTAGGGATTATTAATACTACGGGATTAACACCTATAATCCCTGGTCATCACATCACGTGTATACAACAATTCGAGGCATTACAATTCTCCCCCACTTATTGAATTTCGTCCTCAAAATTGCATATACGAACATCATAATACATGTATATGAGAAATACAATAGAAGAAACATGTATCAATAATATATCAACATACCAGAAAACAAATCCGGATACCGTTGCATCATATGCTGCTCCGTCTCCCACGTTGCCTCTTCGACACCCCGTCTGTCCCACTGTACCTTAACCATAGGAATTACTTTATTACGCAACTTGCGTTCAGCTCGATCCAAGATCATAACCGGTCGTTCCTCATACGACACATCTGTATCCAACTGTACATCAGGTAGCTGTAATACATGACTCGGATCTGGTTCATATATCCTCAACAATGAAACATGAAAAACATCATGAATACTACTTAATGCCGGTGGTAGTGCCAAGCGATATGCCAACGTACCAATACGTTGCAACACCATACGGACCAACATATCGTGGAGACAATTTTCCACGCTTCCCAAACCGTACTACACCTTTAAAAGGTGAGATTTTCAAGAACACACGGTCACCAACTTGAAATTCAAGTGGTCTACGTCGTTTATTGGCATAAGCAGCCTGTCCTGAGCAGCTTTCAATTTCAATCGAATTAACTTTACTTTCTCTTCCATTTCATGAATCATATCCGGTCCATGTAAGGAAGACTGATCCACATCATCCCAATACAATGGGGATCTACATCGTCGCCCATATAAAGCCTCAAATGGTGCCATCTGTATACTAGACTGATAACTGTTGTTATATGAAAATTCCACTAATGGCAACGACTCTTGCCAAGAGGTATCAAACTCTAATACACAGGCATGCAACATATCCTCAAGCGTCTGTATCGTACGCTCTGTTTGTCCATCTGTCTGCGGATGATATGCTGTACTCAACCGCACTTCAGTTCCCAACGCTGTCTGTAACCCTTCCCAGAAATGAGAAGTAAATCTCGGATCCCTATCCGATATAATGGAAACTGGAATACCATGTAGTCTCACTACATGTTGAATGTACAACTGTGCCATTCTCAGATATGTATATGTCATACAATATGGCACAAAATGAGATACTTTGGTGAGTCGGTCAACAATCACCCAAATAGCATCGCAACCAGAAGACGTCCGTGGTAAATGAGTCACAAAATCCATCGTGATATGTTCCCATTTCCACTGAGGAATTTCCAAACTTTGTAATTCACCTCATGGTCTCTATCTTTCCGCTTTCACTTGTTGACAGATCAAACATCGTTTCACAAAGCTCAACACATCCTGTTTCATACGTTTCCACCAAAATTGGTTACGTAAATCATGATACATTTTCTTTCCTCCAGCATGTATACTGTATCTACTACAATGAGCACGTTGTAGTAGTTCTTGGCGTAGTCCTAATGAAGCGGGTACTACCCAACAGTTTCTGTACTTCATAGTTCCATCACTTGTAAGTACAAATTGAGATGTTTGTCCTTGATTTATCCTTTCCTTCCACTGTTGTACTTCATCATCAGTCAGTTGTGCCGTTCTGATTTTCTCAAAAATATCGGGTTCAACCAACAATGTTGATACCCGTACTGGCACTAGTTCCACGTCAAAATTATAACCTAAAGTACAACAAGAAGTCATTAAGGCGGATAAATGAATCACCTCATCAGCCGTATGATGTACTTTCCGACTCAAGGCATCTGCTGTAAGATTAGCTTTTCCTGGATGATATTCAATCTCACAATCATAATCTTTCAACAGATCCATCCATCTCCTTTGTCTCATATTCAACTCCGCTTGAGTGAATAGAAATTTTAGACTCTTATGATCTGTGTATATGGTAAACGACGTACCATATAAATAATGTCGCCATATCTTCAATGCAAAGACAATGGCAGCCAATTCCAGATCATGCACTGGATATCTCAGTTCATGTGGCTTCAACTGTCGTGATGCATAAGCCACTACATGTTTGTCCTGCATCAATACACAACCTAATCCAAGTAATGATGCATCAGTATATAATGCAAACCTGTCATGTTCCGATGGAATGATCAAGACTGGAGCTGTAGTCAATCGCTGTTTCAATTCCTGAAAACTACGCTCACACGCCTCTGACCATTGAAAGGATACTCCCTTCTGTGTCAAATGTGTCAATGGTTTGGCAATTGCTGAAAATCCTTCAACAAACCGTCTATAATAACCAGCCAAACCCAAGAAACTACGAATCTCTGGCACAGAAGTAGGTGCTGACCAATACAAAACTGCTTCGATCTTTTTCGGATCCACTGATATACCTTCTTCTGATATTACATGCCCTAAAAAGCCGACACTAGTCAACCAAAACTCACACTTACTGAGTTTGGCATACAACTGATGTGTCCTCAACAATTGCAATACCATATGCAAATGTTGAACATGTTCCGCATCTGTGATATCCCCGAAATGATAATTTGGTGCATTAATTGTGTTTATATGATTAATTATGATGGTAATTAATTATGTGTTGGATTAATTACCTTATGGAAATGCTTAGTCACGTGATAGAGTGACCCGGGATAGCATTTCGGGGTGCATGTTGGGTATGTTGGGAATTATGGTTGGAAGCATGATTTATTTGCTTGGTTAGCAATTAATTAGAAATCATGTGTTTAATTGGTATTTTGATGCATTTTGAATTAATGCTTTGGAAAATATCATGTTGAGGTGTTTTATACACCATGGGATTGTGGAATGCTTTTAATTAAACCCAACCCTTATAACCCCCCACCTTTACCAACACCCTTACTTTACCAAATCATTTTCCACACAAACCCTTCCCCTCATTTTCGAGTTCCAGCTTTGGGGTGAAGAGAAGTCCTTGCAAAATCTTGATTTGTGGAGTTTATTGGGTGATTTGAGGTCCCCAAGAGGTATGGATACCTCATGGTTGTTTTTGTTAGGTTTTGTTTAAGTTTGGTATGATTTTGAAGGGTTTTAAAATGGGTTTGTGTTGGGTTGTTGTAGTTGAGATTGAGGGTTGGATTTATACTTGTTTTGAAGTATATTTTGGTGGTTTAAGTTGTTATTTATGTTGTTGGTTGTTTGTATAAGTGTTGGTATGGATTGGAGGAGGATTTTGGTGCAAAAATGGCAAAAATCGCGCCTCTGTGCGAGGCGATCGATCGCCTGAAAAGAGGCGACCGATCGCCAAGGGACAGTAGGTTTTTCGAAGGATAGGCGATCGATCGCCTAAATGAGGCGACCGATCACCGAGAGGCAGTAGCCAAATCAAGGGCTAGGCGATCGATCGCCATGTTTGGCGCGATCGATCGCCGCGAAGGAATTTGAGGCGACCGATCGCCTGGGTGAAGCGATCGATCGCCGCCTGTGGATTTTTGAGAAATGGTTTCTTTTGTCAAATTTTTGGTATTTGGCTATTATTTGGCTTCTAATATGTGGTTGTGTGATTGTGTAGAACCATCCCAGGTAGCAACGCAACCGAGGAATTGAAGCCATATCAAATCCACTTTTGGAAAGGTACGTAGTGGACGTATGGGCACCCAACGGTACATGTATCTTATATACTCATTGTTTATGCATTGTGGATGCGAGTATATATGTGGTATTGCATTGTGGATGCAAATACATGTTATGCATGATGATTATAGATGCATATGATTATTGGTGCACATCCCATGAGTCGTGGTCATCCCTTGATGATTTTAATGCTTGCCGCTATTTGTTTGGTTTCGCTAAATGTGAAGCGAGGGGTCGGAGCGCCGCATGTCACATTTGAGCGTGGTTATCATATAGGGTGAGGAAAGGGTATTTGCCGCTCAATGTGAGGCGAGGGGTGGGAGTACCGCATGTCCATTGAAGCGAGGTTATCCTATGCCGCCTATATGTAAATAAGCGAGGGGCATTAAAATACATTGTGATGGACTGACTAGGGATTGGTGATCAGTATTTGGTATTGATGAGATGGTATATGTCATGACATGTTTAGACCATTAAAAATAATCTATTGATTATACTCATGAGTTATGGTACAGGGACAACCAAACGGGAAGCATTTGAAATGCATGGGGAAAACAGGAAGTGATTTATTATGATTATGCATTTACGCTTTATCTTCATATTGTGTTGAATATGAATGATTATTATTGCTCATGTTTGGGGGTTGTCCTTGTAGGTACCTTTTTGGCATGATAGAAGGGCTTGAACGGGTTGAGGTGGTGAGCTTTGTGAAGCATTCTTTTGAGGATGAAAGGACATGATTATTTTGTATAGTGCCTACTCTAGGAGTAGCGTAAAACTATAGTGAACACATTCATTTGATGGGAATGTAATTAATCCATTGATAGTCCTTATTTTTGGCATGTAATTCTTAAAGCTCTTAGACTCAACATGTTTTTTTCTACTCTGATCATGATATTAGCCCTAATTATGCCTTTGATCCGCACTTAAGGATGAGGTTCCTTACATTAGTGGTATCAGAGCAGTGGTTAGAGAACCCGGGAACGAGTGAAGGGTAGCCTTAGCATGATTGGCTAGGTGCTTACATTTGAAGCATGTTTATGCATGTGGTGCATATTGATGTATATCCCGTTATACTAACGTGCTCATATCATTCCTGTTATCTAACGGCATAACATATATATTGTTTTGGAACTGTTGTTAACATTTGTGTTACAGCATGGCTGCTAATGAGGAAGTTGGAGATGTTGGGAGTGTGAATGCAAGTATTGGACAGGCAAATCCTCTACCTCCACCGGCCGTAGGCATGGAACCCGTAGCTCAGTTTTTACTACCGGGTGAGATCAGTCTGACGCAATTTCTGTCTTACCATCCGCCCCGATTTGAGGGGACAGAGTCCGGAGAGGAAGCTGAAGAGTGGCTGGAAAGACTTGAACAGATCTTTGTATCGGCTCCTTGTGCTGTGACAGCTTGGCTGAGGCTGGTGGAGTTTCAGTTAGCAAAGAAACCTCTAATGTGGTGGAGGAGCACAGTAATGGAGCTGAGAGCACTAGGTGCTGTGATTGATTGGACACTCTTCAGGACTCGGTTTCTAAACCGATACTTCTCCGCAGCAGCGAGACAGACAAAGGAGGATGAGTTTGCGAGTTTGAAGCAGGGGAACATGACTGTATCCGACTATGCCATGCAGTACTCATCGTTGCTGAGGTATGTCCCCATATTGCCACTAATGGACATGCCAAGATGAGAAATTTCATGAAAGGATTGAGACCGGAGCTCTTTGATCGGGTTATCACCAATAACCCAACTTCTTTTGATGATGCTCTCACAAGAGCGGAGCTTGCCGAGATTGGGGTCGGAGCCTATCCAAGTACTGCATCCCCACAAGTGTCACAACAGAGACAAGCTCCTGACAGCTTGAGGCCCGGGGAGAACCATTTAAGCCTCGAGGTGCCTCTTCATCTTCACGGTTTGGGGGAAAGAAGTTCTTTGGACAGAAACAAGAGGGCAAAAAGAGCAATTGGTCTGCCAACCAAGGGTCTACACAAGGAAATAGGCCGGGAGAGCCTAGGTGTGACAACTGTGGAGGGCCACATTCTTCGGCCAAGTGTCCTGCCTGTTATAGCTGTGGCAAGATGGGCCACATTTCTCGGTATTGCCCCACCCGGGGAGGACAGTCAGAGTTTCGGGGCAACAGGCCAAGGTTTGAAGATAGGACAGTGCAACAGAGGCAGCAGTTTGGGCCTCGTCCATCGGGAGGTCAGACAGTGGGACCACCAGGGGCAGGTGTATGCACTGACCAGGGAGCAGGCCCAGGCAGCCCCAGAGGAGGTGATTGCCGGTACGTGTCATTTATTTACGTACCCTGCTTTATTTTGATCGATACAGGTGCCTCCCACTCTTTTGTGTTGTGGGCTTTGTGGAAAGACACCATATGCGCACGTCTTCTTTACCCACGCCTCTTTTGGTCTCGACACCCACTGGAAGAAATGTCGTTGCTGATCAGTTTATGTTAGACTGCCTCATTTATTTTGAGGGCAACGAGTTGAAGGCAGACTTGATCGTATTGGGCATGTCAGACTTCGACTGCATCTTGGGGATTGATATTCTGAACAGATATTAGGCAGTGGTAGATTGCCGGCAGAGAACAGTGAAGTTCAGACCTGAGTTGGGCAGTCAGTGGACTATGGCAACGGTTCTCGTGCGAAGATTCCGTTGATTCAGCAATCAAGATGACTCAGCTGTTGGAACGTGGCCACCGGGCTATCTCATTTATGCGTGGACACGTCTGGGAAAGAGTAAAGAATTGAGGATCGAGGAGTGCCAGTGGTAGCAGAATTTGCTGATGTATTCCCAGAAGAGATCCCAGGATTTCAACGGCTAGGGAAGTTGAGTTTGGAATCGAGTTGTTGCCAGGGACATCCGCTATCTCTCGTGCACCTTATAGGATGGCACCGGCAGAGTTGAGAGAATTGAAAGAGCAGTTGCAGGATCTCCTTGACAAGGGATATATACGCCCGAGCGTATCGCCATGGGGCGCACCGGTTCTCTTGTGAAGAAGAAGGACGGTTCGATGCGGTTATGCATCGATTACCGGCAACTGAATAAGGCTACAGTGAAGAACAAGTATCCTCTCCAAGGATAGACGACTTGTTTGATCAGTTGCAAGGTACCAGGTGTATAGCAAGATTGATTTGAGATCCGGGTATCATCAGATTCGGGTCAGATAGGAAGATGTGCATAAGACAGCATTCGGACTCGATACGGGCATTATGAATTCCTAGTGATGCCGGTCGGTGTGACGAATGCTCCAGCGGTCTTCATGAGTCTGATGAATAGAGTGTTTCATCCGTATCTTGACCAGTTCGTCATTGTGTTTATTGACGACATTCTCATCTACTCCCGGAGTGAGGAAGAGCATGTGAAACACTTGAGGACAGTGCTTCAGATTCTCAGAGAGCATCAGTTGTATGCTAAGCTCAGTAAGTGTGAATTTTGGCTGAGCAGTGTAGTGTTTCTGGGGCATGTCATATCGAGCAGTGGGATATCAGTGGATCCCAGGAAGATTGAGGCTGTGATGGAGTGGGCTGCCCCCACTTCTGTGCCTGAGATACGGAGTTTTGGGCTTGGCCGGTTATTATCGACGCTTTGTCGAGGGCTTTTCAAAGATTGCCAAGCCGCTGACACAGTGACTCAGAAGGGTGTACCTTTCTTGTGGTCAGAAGCTTGTGAGGAGAGCTTCCAGGAATTAAAGCACCGATTGACGACGGCGCCAGTGTTAGTGCCCTACGGAGAACTCCAGATTTGTTCTGTATACCGATGCATCGCTCAGGGCCTTGGGTGTGTTCTGATGCAAGATAAGCATGGTAGCTTATGCATCGAGGCAGTTGAAGCCGCATGAGACCAGATATCCAGTTCATGACTTGGAATTGGCGGCTATCATCTTCGCCCTGAAGATCTGGAGACATTACTTATATGGTACTTCACTCACCATACACGGATCACAAGAGCCTCAAGTTTTATTCACTCAGGCGGAGCTGAACATGAGGCAGAGGAGATGGATGTACCTACTCAAGGACTATGATGTGAGATAGAGTACCATCCGGGGAAAGCCAATTTGACAGCAGACGCTTTGAGCGGAAAGTGAGGAGTTCGCTGAGGACGTCATCCATTTGTCGGCTATGATGACCTCCTATTGCCATCTGGGCTACGATTTTGACATAGATGCATCGCCAGTGTATGTATCGACCTTGTTAGCTGAGCCAGATATCTATGAGAACATCAGGAGAGCTCAGAGGTCAGATGCTGAGGTTCAGAGATGGTTGTCTTTAGTGCATCTTGGTCAGCCGACGAAGTTCAGGGTGGCCGACGACGGATCTTTGAGATGGGTAACTGCTAGGTAGTTCCGATTACGCCGGAGTTGCGTAAAGGGATCTTGGAGCGAGCTCATAGTAGCAGATTAGCATCCACCCAGGCGGGAAGAAGATGTACATAGATCTGCGTGGTCAGTTTTGGTGGAAGAGAATGAAATCTGATGTCGTCGCTTTTGTGAAGAGGTGTTTGATCTGCCAGCAGGTTAAGCAGAGAGACAGAGACCTGGCGGCGAGTTGAGAAGCTTGGAGATACCGAAGTGGAAGTGGGACACATTTCCATGGACTTCGTGACTCATTTGCCGAGGAGTGCTTCAGGCTTTGATGCTATTTGGGTGATTGTGGATCGATTGACTAAGGTAGCCCATTTTATCCCCTATAGCATGACTTTCACATTTTTGAGGATGGCGCAGTTGTATATTAGAGATGTGGTGAGATTGAATGGGATCCCTGTTTCCATAGTGTCGGATCGAGATCCGCGATTCACATCTCATTTTTGGAAGGCCTTCAGTCAGCTTTGGGAACTGAGGTCAGATTGAGTACTGCTTATCATCCTCAGACGGATGGCCAGACCGAGCGCACTATTCAGGCGCTCGAGGACATGTTGAGAGCTTGTGTTTTGGAGTTCGATGCTCTTGGCAGGATTCAGTGCCTTTGGTAGAGTTTTCTTATAACAATAGCTACCAGGCGAGTATCCAGATGGCTCCGTTTGAAGCTCTTATGGCAGACGGTGTAGATCACCCTTGTGTTGGGATGATTTGGACCGCGGATCGGTCGGAGGGCCTGAATTGATCCGAGAGATGGAAGAGAAGATAAAGACGATAAGGCAGAAAATGAAAGCGGCCCAGGACAGACATGCAGCTTATGCGAATAAACGGCGGAGACCGTTGGAATTTCAGTTGGGAGATAAGGTCTTTTGAAGATCTTGCCTTTCAGAGGCGTTGTGCGATTTGGGATGCGCGGGAAACTGTCTCGAGGTATGTTGGACCGTACGAGATTTTGCAGCGCATTGGCACTTTAGCTTACCGACTGGCTTTGCCGCCTTCTTATCTGGTATACATGATGTGTTTCATGTATCGATGCTGCGGAAGTATGAGACGGATCCATCTATGTGTTGCAGCCTTGAGGTTCAGTTGGAATCCGATGTGTCTTATGTGGAACGGCCTGTCAGAATTCTGGATCGAGCAGACCGTAGACTTCGGAATAAAGTGATACCGATGATCAAGGTTCAGTGGGATCGCAGGGGTGTCGAGGAGGCTACGTGGGAGACGGAGGGCATATGGTGCAGCACTACCCGGAACTATTCTCTGGTATGTGTTTATGTTTAGTTGCCTTTTGGGGTAAGTGCATGTGATTCGAGGACGAAATCTTATAAGTAGGGGAGTATTGTGATATCCCGAAATGATAATTGCAATTTGGTGCAATTAATTGTGTTATATGATTATTATGATGGTTAATTAATTATGTGTTGGATTATTACCTTATGGAAATG
>CAJQUN010002875.1:0-21287 GCA_907163345.1 Haberlea rhodopensis | reverse complement strand
TCACAAATCATAATGGGGTAAACTATCTATTTTTAAACTGCATGGGGTAACCTGCATATTTTCAAATCCAGTGGTGTAATTATCTATTTAGAAAACTACGGGAGGTTCGTTGCCAAAATTCACTTAAAATTTAGTGAATTTGTAAGTATTTCTGACCTGGGTATTTGAACCATAATGTAGCTCCATTGCCGGTCTCTACATTAAGATTATACATTGTCGCTTAAGTTGAGTCTCATATCACAATCATTAACCTGTCTTGAAAGTTGACTGGTATATGTTACAGTACACCCAGTGTATCAAATACTAACTCACATAACTTATACATACACAAATATGTATGTTGGTGTTTTGGTACACCGGGTCCACCTAAGTATTTCCCGGTAATATTCTTGGCAATCTGAATTTCATTTCAGAGGTTCGTAGGCACACCGGCCAGTTCATCAATCTCAAATAGGATTATCAAATCTTGGAATTTTGTCAAAAAAATGACTTGCTTTTGGTTCAAATTTAAACTTTATAAAATGTTAGTACCTCAATGAAATTTTTGAAGTAAGATTTACCCATATAGATTTTCATTCTGTTTTATTCATCAGGGTTTTTAGGTTTTCAGATTTTGCTTAAGACCACCCTACCCAAAAAAATCAAAATTGATTCTCCTATTTATTTATTTATTTTGTTTAATAAGGGGAGTTGTTAAATATTTTTCCCCACATACCGCAGCTCTAAATGAGTCTTCCCCCAAAGGAGATGAGTTTTTAACCAAGCCGGAAGCTCGATTAAGTTTTTCCTATTTAATAATATAGTTTTATCATAAATTTAATAACAATTAAAAAATTAACACAGAGGAAATAAAAGAGAAAAATGTACAAGTTAGCATGAATTGGGCAGCTGTATGAGCCTGGCTGATTGTCAAGTTGCTTATGATGGATATTCAATTTAAACCAATGTATGATGCTGAAATAAAATTAGGTTTGCGAAAATCTACGTAAAAAATTACCGTGCAATACATACAACAAGAAAACCAACTCCTCCCCACTCCCCTCATACTCCTCCTCCTCCTCACTCCTCGCCGGTGTTTCACCACCACCTCCTCCGGCAACACCAGTCTCCGGCAAAGTGGACACGTGGCCATATCCTGCTGCAGCCACGTGTCCAGGCAATTCTTGTGAAATGCATGCCTGCACTTCAATCTCCTAATCTCCTCCCCTTCTTCGTATGGCGACAAGCACACTGCACACTCCAACGATTCAACTTCAAGCCCGGAGCTGTATCGACGGGCCGGTTTTTCTCGTCGACGAGTTTGAGGAATTTGGCGGCGTTTATTGGCCGTTGGATGATGGATCCGATGGCTAGCCGGACAAGTATCAGTAGTTGAATGAGTAGAATAGAGAAGAAGACAGTGGTAACTGTGTAGAGATGGAGCAAGAATTGTGACAGGGTCGCCATTTCTATTTGATTCAATTTTATGATACAAATTTGAAGAGAGATTGTGGTCATTCTTGAATTTATTTATATATATTGAATTTATTCTCCCCTGTCTACCTCTAGCATTGCTCTCTAATACCATTCAATGCAACATTCCCATTTTGGAACTTTTTATATATTTTCTTTAGATATTATTTCTTTATTGATTTCCAAAATAAAATAGGTCATGTTTGGATGGATTGGTTTTATTTGAATCTGATAATTTAATTTGAGAATGGATTTGAAATAACGATCATCTTATCTTGGGTGCATCTCAAATAATGTACAACTCGTTTATAAGCATTAGTAAAATTGGATTGGAAAGACAATATAAGATGTATCCAAATAATTAAATAGGTTTGAAATATATGACTTCAAATTCCTCGATCTAAATACACTCTATTATTTTCAATAAATGTAGTTTGATTAAAAATATTCATAAATGGTATTCTAATAACATAAATCATGTGTGATAAATCAAAAAAAAAAAAAAAAAAACTTTCAAGGATTTCTTATTTTATAAACAATATTATATTATAGACTTATAAATGACACAATTTAGTTAACGTGTTAAGAATGCATGTGTTTCCAACTCAAAACTACTTGATAATAAATAGAGTAATACATGTATCTTATAAAAAACTAACGTAACTTTTAAACTTCAAATGTGTGACAATTTTCAACACTCCTCTCACGAGTGGAGTAGTTCATGTATCTTATAATGAGTTGGCGTAGCTTCTAAACCCCCAATGTTGGACAATTCTAAACACGCCCCCACGTGTAATATTATATAAGTTAAACACGTGGACTGATAACAGGGGTGAAGATGAGCATGCGGACGAAGTAGTCAATCGTATGGGCCGAGTAACCATGAGAAGTATGTTATGATACAATGTTAAGAATATATGTGGTTTCAACTCAAAATCAATTGGTTATGAATGAACTTTGGGGGATATTTCAGGATTTGGGGTTAATATAATGCTATCTTTAAAGATATTACTTGTAGGGCCATCATCACCATGGATGTCTACTTCAATAACTCATGATGCGCAACTATTTATACATTCATACATTATGGTGTGCGACATTATTTTATATAAGATGAAATAAATTTTATAATGTAAATTTATAAGTACAATAATAAATAGGGATGTCAATAGGACGAGTCTAAACCGAACCCATATTAAACACATCCATATGGGACGGGTCTAAACCCGGTCAAACGGGTCCTGTGGTGGGTCTGAACCCATTTGACCCGATTTCTGATGTAGGGTAGGGTGGGTCCTTGTTAGTTAAACCCGCCCTGGACCCTCCACATACGTATTAATTATAATATTAATTATTTTTTATTTTATTAATATATAATTCTCATTTATGTCCTAAATGTTAGCCCTAATTTCAGCATCATGAAGAAAAATGTGTAGATTTTGGTAGTTTAGGTATTATTTGAGCATATGCTTGTAATGAGTATTGTAGTTTACGTCATTTTTATGCTAATAATGTATTGAGCTTTGACATCTAACATTTGACGGGATGGGTGAGTAGAACCAGCCGGGTTCACGGGTTGTGCAGGGCTGGTAAGAGACGGGGATCTTTGGCCAAACTCGTCCAGTTGTCATCTCTAATAATAAGAGTGGATCTTTGGAAACAGTCCCATGTGATAGAGCGAATGCAATTTACACGGTATAGCCTTTACTATACAATTGAGTGGGCCTCCTCCTAGTGAGGCCACTCAACCATTGGTATAATATTAATGTCCTTCAATCATGGGATCCACCAGAATAAATGTTCATCGAAATTGCACAATTAAATTAATTAACAATTAATTTTTTTGTGAGGTCAGGGGTGTTACAAGGAAATAATTATCCCACCCAATTAAATTAATTAAGAAGCAAAGTCATGAGTTATTTTCGGGTTATTTAAGTTAAGCGATGTCAATTTTGTAATTAATTGAAGCTTATTAAATTATTATTTTATTTTAATAACAAGCATTTCACACTTTTGCTTAAAAATAATTTTTTTTCAACTTTAGACAAAAACAATAAAAATATTTTATATAAGTAATATAAAATAAATCATAAGCCTTTAGTCTCAATATATTGGGGTAATGTTACATTAACTATAAAACGAATCAAGTCAGGTCAGGCATGTTTGTCGCCTTGTCGGTCTTCTTTAATAGCTTCTTTCGGTGAGAATGTCACTGTTAATCCATTTGGACTAATTTCGAACAATGTCTTCTTCGATCGCTCATTGCTCTTTTCATATATTATGAAATAAGAAATAAATTTATTTATAAATATCATTTGTTAGGAGTTTATATTATTATTAAATAAGTAACAATCACAAAAATGGAAATTAATAACAAATATGTTTCTTTTAATTACATAAATTACCATATGCAATTGATTGATTCCAAAGTTAATGTTATATATTGATAGGATACTACATTAAATATAGAATCGTTATAATATAAAAACATAACGAAATTGAGTCAGACACAAACATATAATAGTTCAAATTCTTGGTGTCAATCATTCTGTTAATGGATCGACAAACTTCAATTGAATGTGGGAAATGAGAACCAACATCTGGGTAATATATTCGTGATGTATCTAATAATTTAAATTTGTTTTGTATATAATCCACATAAAATTAGACCATATATATCAAAATCAAATTTGGGCTTTGTATCTAATATATTTTAACCAGTTTTTTGAAAATCGGAACAAATCAACTGGTTTAACCGGTAAAAACCGGATTAAATTGATAGAAACCGGATTAAATTGGTAAAAATCTATTCAACCAGTGAACCGATCGACAATAAATCTACTGATTCCTTCATTTTTCTTTATTTTTTTTATTTTTGTTAAAATTATACAAATCGTGCTGTCTATTTTCAAAAAAGTTGCGCCTAATTGATTCATAATAAATCTACGGACTGCTAACACAATTGACAATTTGCTATGATTTCGGCAATCATATTCCCAGAATTACTATTCCACCGTGTGGATTGGTATGTACCGGCAGGCGCCGGACTATACATCATCTACAATTGGTAGAATCACTCCGCCATTAAAGTTGGTTTGGTAAACCGCCAACCATGACATTATTCGAACAGCAAATCTTATATTAAATACCCTCATTTTAGCAATTAACTAAGAACCAAAGAAAATCGAAGCTCGAGTAAATTAGCAGCGGTTTGCTTCAGGTTTAGATTAATGGGTTTCTGTGAGAAGCAAGTGGTCGTGCTCACGGGGTGTTCGTCTGGGGGCATTGGTCACGCGCTGGCCCTCGAGTTCGCCGCCCGTGACTGCCTGGTCGTAGCCACCGCTCGATCACTCGCCTCCATGTCTGATCTGCAAAGCGATCCCAGATTCTTTCTCCAGGAGCTAGACGTAACGTCCGATGAAAATGTGCGCCACGCGCTCTCCATGGTTCTCGACAAGTTTGGGCGC
Organism: Haberlea rhodopensis; assembly: GCA_907163345.1. Lineage (NCBI taxonomy): Eukaryota > Viridiplantae > Streptophyta > Magnoliopsida > Lamiales > Gesneriaceae > Haberlea > Haberlea rhodopensis. The sequence continues at coordinate 16,368 of CAJQUN010002875.1, read as the reverse complement.
GTCGATGTCGTTGTAAACAATGCTGGAATGCTGTGTGTTGGGCCACTCGCTGAGGTCCCTTTATCCTCAATTCAACAAACCTTCGATACGAATGTTTTTGGTAACTGAATTTTTTCCCCTTTGCTGTTAATGATTTGTTTGGAATGCTCTTTTGTACTGTTTATACGATTGGTTAAAGTGTGGTAACTCTTGTTTCTTGGAACTTTATAGTAACCTCCTCTTAAGTGTTATAACATAGTAAGGAGTTCACATGATCCATCTTCATTGCTTTGTAAAGTATCGAGTCAATTTAAAAGATATTACTGCCGATTACCTAATTATTCTTTGGTGGATTGACTCATCAAATTTAGTGAATTATTTAGTTCCTTGATGTGTTAATAATTATTTCAGTATGCTGCACCGTTCCCATCTGTAGGTTCGTTGAGGTTGATTCAAGCTGTAGTTCCTCACATGGCATCTAGGAAGAAGGGTAAAATTGTAAACATTGGAAGTGTCACCGTTTTGGCTCCGTTACCATGGGCAGGTGCTTACACTTCATCAAAAGCTGCCATACATGCACTCTCTGACTCTTTGAGGTGTGCCTTGTTTTTCCTCAGTTCGTTTTCACTTGATATTAACTACTGATTTTACTTATTTTCAATGTAAGTAAACAATCTTTTTTTCCAGATGAGATTGATAATAGCTGTGGACCCATTTGTTCTTTGTGTATTTGCTATATAGTCGTGATTTTTCATTTTATTATTTATTCTGTTTTGGGGTGGAGGGGACTGTCGTTTGCCTTGATAGTAATTTATATTGATTTAAGAACAAACTATTAGTAGATCTGAGAAGATGATGAATCATGGTATGAATAATCTGCTGCCATGAAATTTAGTAAAAGTAAATGAGCAAAGCCTTCACTTTGTGATGCTAACCGCCTCATTCAAAAGTTTTAGCTGTAGGCATCAGCAACATTTATGCTTAATGTTCCCTTCATAACCTGTTACAAGAAATCATTTCTTTTATTTCTTATAGCTCGTAGATCCGTTTTCATGATTTACCGAGTTTAGTTGATTATTTAAACTTGTGAAGTGAATTGTAAAGAAATAATATATGCAAGTTTTACAAGGTTCCAATACTATATCATTTTAAAGCAACGCTCAGATGAATAACAATTCATTATTCAAACAAACGAATACAAGTTCAAAGGTATTACCGATGTCAAAGACCCTCTCTTATATAGTAACGGAATGATTTGTCCAGATTAGATGAAAATAAAGGCAGAAATTTCTGGACAGTTTAAATTATCTTCGGTGTAGAACTGGCTAGAACATGTTGATGATGATCCAAAATTCGATATCCAGAACTTTTGAATCAATTGGCAGATTTGGTCTGGCAGAACCTTGTGTCTGTGATTTATCAACTCATTTGTGAGGTTTATTAAATAACCCACTATTGTTTCAGAGCAATCATTGAAAAATCTATGTGTTTATCATTTTTTCATTTTTTGATTATCAATTTATCTCGATCATGAGCTGTCTTTTCTAACTCAAATGTTGATAGCTCTTTCCTCCTGATCCCATCGTTTTTATTTATTTTCTTTTTCTTTTACATATATCGATCATATTCATGATCTCTCTTCTTTACTAATTTCTTTCATTTCTTATTCACTTTTTTATATCATTATTTTCAATTTTTATCTCTATTAACATCAATTCAATACTTATTTTTTTCATTTTCTTCACTCTTTTTACATCATTCTTCTTTCTTAGCACTTATATTCATTGTTGTAAATGCATTCTTATTTCAAGTTAATTTTATCCAATCATAAAACCTTCAAATTAAATGTAAAGAAAATCTCATTGCATCAAGTACTTTGATAAAATCTCTTGTTTTTCTATTGTAATGTTCTACAAGACAGTTCTATTTTGCAGTAACTCTATCATGAAATGGTTTCTTTTTATGTTGGTCGGAAAATGCTGAACAATATATTTTTGAATACTTATCACTCGTATTATCACAACAAACTGTACTGGACTACTGGTCTAACATTTGTTGCATCATACCATGAAGTGCTACAATTTTTAAATGTATATTTAGCTTTAATAGTTGGGACAGTTGAGAGAAATTAAGTATTTCTTCCTGTTGTACCATGAAATCAAATTGTTTTTAAGATCGAAATATATTGCAGCAGTGCTCTTTCTGTTGACAGCATTCAACGTCCAATCATCATCACTGAAACCAATCCTGAATCTTTTGGTTGACAAAGTTTTATAGCTCCCACTCTCTTGTAACAGTAATCATTGTCGTTGATTGCAATAGTTTCATGCGCTGTCTATTCTGTTTCAGAAGTGGCTGTAATATCTCCCTCGGTATTAATTTCTGTTTCAGTGTTTTCTGGTAATCCTCTTTAAAATGATCTGAAGAATTATTTAAATAATCAATTACAACGTTGGCATAACAGTCTGATTTTCATGTTGTAAACATGATATTCCCTACTGTTTAGTGAAATGTCCAAGAAAAAACTCAAACGCTCTCGGTTTCAGACTTATAAAGTTGATAATGATCAATAAGGATGTTGCAAGTACAATCGAGAACATGAAAATAGCTCAAATTGGGATTTTTACCCTTCGAAATCTCATAAAATGTTTATGTTGTAGCTGCACAAATAAACTCGATGGCTCATATAATGTCAAGTATTGAGGCGTCTGTTTAAAGTATTATAATGGGTTCTTTTTCATTTAACATAACTCGGGTCATCTCATGTAGTTTTCTATTCTTTTTTCCTCTATATTTTTATTGATGAGTTTTGTGCTGTAAAATCACGCAAGTGCCATACTTACTTCAAAAGTCGGTAAAATTAGTGTTTTCTTATTCTTTCCCATGAGCACCTTTTATTCTACCCAGTTTACCAGACTGCCAGTTTCACTTCTTTTTTCTTCTGTTTTTTAAGTTTTAAGATACATATTTTCGGAAGCATCATAGGTATCTGATTTCTCTTAAGCAGTCAACCATAGTGAATCATCTACACACAAACATATATGTTTAACCAACTGTAAGTTCTACCTGCAATGGATTGATTATCCATGGGAACTCGATGATAGATTCCCCTAATCTGTACAAGTCATCCGATCTTTGAAATTTGTGATACATCCATATTACCAGTTGTTTGCTTGATCAGTCAATTATTCAATGTTGAGCAGGTTTAGAAGAGTTAATAGCACAAGTTTAATTAACTCTGAAATGAATTAAACTCGGTATGTCTTTGTAAATGAGTGGCTGTCAAAATATAATCCGCAGCTTTTGCTATTGAATGACTCCACTTGTAAGAAATGTTCAGTAGCTAGAGAAATTCACCTGACAGCTCGCACCACCAAGGCTGTACTTTTAAGTTGACAAACAAGTTTATACATGCATGCACATATATAGTGATGTGGTTACGTTCTAGAAGAGTACTGCGTCAAGTAGTGAATTATTAGACCAATTTGCTAGAATTAAATAATTTGGTTGTTTATATGTAGATTGGAACTCCGACCCTTCGGCATTGATGTGATTACTCTTGTCCCTGGAGCTGTGAAATCGAATATAGGAAACTCAGCTGTGGCAAGCATTGATCGAATGCCAGAATGGAGTTGTACAAGCGGTTTGAAGAAGCAATTCGAGGAAGAGCCATATTTTCTCAAAGTTCGAAGTCAACCCCATCGGAAGAATTTGCCAAGAAAACAGTTGATGCAGTGCTGAAGAAGAATCCACCGGCTTGGCTCTCATTAGGCCATCAATCTACAATAATGGCGCTACTGTATTATGTTCCACTTTTTATAAGATTACATCCTCGGGAAGAAATTTAGCTGTTGATATATAGTGTGTATCTGGTGGTCCACTCCCATCTCGTCGGTGGCATGAGCGTTTGTGTCATTAGTCAGGAAAAAATGGGACGAAAAAATCTTTGTATCATATACACGCACTCATGCAGTACCACATCAGAAATCAAAGACGTCTAACAAGTGGGAAAAATTACAAAATTCATCCTTTATATTTGCCTCGTGATTTTGATCCTTTATATTCCGATTGACACGACTCTCAATACACCCATATTAAAGTGATCTATACCAGTGTTCCATTATCGAACTATGGGCTTGTTTGGTTCCATTTTTTTGTTCGTCTATTGGTGTTATGGAGAAACATTTTGGAAGATAGTTCGCAAGGAATTGTTACGCAACACGTACGGCAAACAAAAATTTCAGCTCCCTCTAGCCTATATTCGTTGTCTTTTCATAACTAAACAACAATTTCTAACAAACAGAAACACTTGATTCGCCCCCGAAAAATTACGTTAAGTATTCTATTCATACTGAAAACTATAAGACACCTTCCATCACAATAATCAAAAGATTTTTGTAACTACTCGATCATTTTCTAAATAAGGTTTGGATGGTCAAGAAAAAGTCGGTCCTTTGATGGGCTGGTAGTAGATTAATGTATGTTTCTCACTGTGACTGATAAGGGTGTGTATAGAACAAAACTCCTGGGGACTGATTTGGAGCTAGAGGGCGAAAATTCGGAGGTGCAGGCAGTTGCTGAGGTAACGACATTGGCTGCTGCATAGATAATGTTGATGTCTGAAGGCCGCTATATGCTTGCTGCTGAGCCATCTGCATTTGGTTCTGGTTCAAAGACACCATTGGGCTGACCATGTAAGACGGATGAACAGGTGGAGGTGGCACAGGTGGCAGCGGAGGAAGATTACCATAATCAAACGAGATTATATTTCCACCAAGTGGTTGCAAATATTGGAACTGAGGTGGGTTCAAGGTAGAATGATAGAGGGCTGGTGAGTTGGAAAATTGTCCTTGAATCGAGGGCTGCTGAAGAATAGATTGATAATGGCTGTTCTGAGGATTTGGTTGTGCTATAAAGTTAGGATCTGAAATGGATTTTGGTGTTGAGGAACTGCTGAATGCCGTCGAGAAAGGAGCTGACGATGCTAAAGATTTCATCAGGGCAGCGTTTTTAGCTTCTTCAGCTGCTAAGGAAGAAAGGGCGGATATCATGATGTCCTGGGAAGAGCTTGAAGCCGTGAGCTTATCTGCAACCTCGGCTGCAATTGCTGCTGCAGATTTTTTTGTTGTTTGCCCTGGTTTTGCATTGACAAAAGCTGATGGGGTCGATGGATCGATCGAGAACACCCGATCTTCTTCCAAATGCTTTCGCATGCTTGCAGCTTCTTCAATCTGAGCTTCCGCTACCTGAAAGATTAGGTAGGCACAGAAATTTAGCATACCATTAAAAAGTATTTTTAATCCAGCTTCAAGCATGAAGGTTACTAAAAATCAGTCAAATCATCGCGAGTAGTAATGTTTACAAGGAAAACAATGCAATTCCTTCAGTTGACAGAATCCGTATAATATACTCAACTTTCTTCGAAATGAAGCACAGAAGCAAAGAACAGTAAGCAAATATTAGTGATCACTAACCTGCATCTGTGTCCGGACATTCTCAAGCTCAGATTCCTAAGAACATCACAAAATCAGCACTGATATTGCACGTCAAAGCAGAAGATGGAAATTTAAAGTACAAAAATTGAAACAAAATTATACTGAGAACATCTCATCCACCTGCTCGTGGAGTGCATCACGTAGCTGAGACACAAGTGCAAGCCTATTTGCTTCCACAACTTTAAGCTTTTCGATGCACTTTTTCAAAAGAGCTTCTTCCTCCTCCAGTTCTTTGGCTAGAGTCTTCCTCGATGGATCAGCTGAAAAAACAAAACAGCAACCCAAAAAAAAAAGGATAGATATCATATGGGTCAAAAATGTTAGCCTAGAATAACTGTGAATTTTTCCACTTTATATTTCGGGCCTCAGTTTTTTGCACGAGAAGTAATTCGCATTAATTTCACTTTTCAAATTTCCGTCGCTTTTAAATAGAAGTGGAGCTTTTAAATAGAAGTGAACGGCTTCCTAAAATGCGAGATATTTTTTTGACAAGCCAACTTACCCTTCGTCAAAGCCATGTTAACATCATTTTCCATCTTTCTGACATGATGAATTGCCGATTTGCAGTTATTCATTTCTTCATCTTCTTTGGCGCACTCACTTTGCACCAAGTGAAAAGCAGACACTATTTTTTCTGCAGCACCGCCTATGCTCAATTTCTGGTTTGATAACAAATAATTCAAGATGTAAGCACCTGATTTTAAGTAGGTCACCTGTATTAGATGAAGAAACACCAAAAGGCCAGCATAATAATGCATGAGAACAATATATTAATAATACTTACCGTTCTTATGGAGCGGGAATCCCTTTTACTATTCGGACTGAACGGGAACGCTTTTTCCCAAGCTCCAATGGCGGAGGCAATTCTGCACCAAGCATTGCATCTCTAAGGTTTTGAGCTCGGGAACCAAAGACTCTCCTTTCTTCCCATATGCCAACCTTTTGTAAAAGGACAAAACAGATGAGAAATTCTATTAAAAATTTCAAGGCCTAAATACAATTCTAGTCCACTCCATATAACAAATTATTATGGAAAAATTAAGATTAGTTCAATGAGGGTTGAGGGAGTTAGAGATATAACAGTGGCATCCTCCTGAGAATAAACTCACCAATCGGGATACCGCATTCTTGCCACGATCGTCGCCTTTGTTTTCAATCTCTTTGATTGCTGAAGGAAGAACCTTCCAAAACTCAGTGACAAATTCAGTCCCTTTACGCTTGCTGTTCTGTAGAATGTCATTTGCAAGGTACAGAAGAGGAACTTTTTGAGCCATTTCTGAACTATGAAATTGTTTATCCCATGTTGCAACAACCTGTTCCGCTTTACCACGATGATAGATGCACCAGTGCGACAATGCTATAGAAGAAGTCAAGGTAAAGCAGTAGGCCAATAAATATTTCACAAATAAAATCAGTGCTTTATATCATGAAGTAGTTGTTCCCTGCAAGGAGGAACTCCAAAAAGTATCAATACTAATCGTCTGAAAAACAATATCAATAAATACAAGTTGATGAAATTTTTATCATCAGAATAACAAAAAAGGAAAAAAAATAAAAATAAAAAAGGACTACAGTGGACAGTACCATTTAATAAATACCATGTCTCACCGTATAAAATGAGACATTGTCACATAGGGAGAGAGAATTTAGACAAAAAATTCAGTTCAACAAACAAAGAGTATCTTGAGTAACAATTCATGAATAAACATCCTTGAACTCAGCACCTCCCATACCATAAGAAAACTAGCTGAGGAAACAGATTCGTAAAAGTTATATTGGCACTACCAACTTCCAATTTATACCATTGCCGTTCCAAACATTTGCCACATTCTCCATGCTATGTAGTATGGTACACAACATCAATTGTATTCAAAAGATTTTAACAGAAGTTAAAAAAAGGAAAAAAGGTTGAGAGATAAAGTAAAAAAAATATTTGATCATTTAATCAATGTATGGAATTGTAAAGCACAAACATTCAATGAAAAGTAGACAAGTATCGAACGACAGTGGTACATGATAGGAAAACGAACACGTGTAACCATTGCCACATTTCTATAATTTAACGGAAATTAATCAACGGAAAATCATGGAAATCAAACAAAAAGATCTAAACTAACACTACAATAAGAGGCTAGCAAACATATCCAATTCGGAAGGTAAGTAACCGTTATTATGGTTAAAATAAAAACTAAATACAGATCAAACTAACATAAACAAAATTCCTTGTCTGTCGCCCGATCAGAAAAATATAAACACAACCCAGGTGCAATAAAAACATAGTAACCATAACAAGAAAGTAAAGATGTCTATAAAAGATCAGTTTCAAAATGAGGACAACTTATCATCCTATTTTACTCCACTTGAGTGTTTTACCGCCTTATCGAATTTGAGCATCAAAAGTATTACAGCTTCCATGATTACAAATTAAAGTAAACCAACTTAATAAAAAAAATGGCAAAAACTACAACTTACACAAATAAAGTACTTGTTTTTTTCCTTGTTCATATATGTCGAAATCAAATAAGTACTCAACATGCACAATTTTTTTTGTTGAGAATAAGAATTTAAGAGAACAGAGGATTAATCAAAGGCATAACCAAGTAAAAGTAGAAGATAGGATACTTTGAATGCACAATTGAGTGCTGTTGAGCTTCGAAAGCTTGTCGGCAAGAATCTCTTCGTTGAATACTCTGTTCATTCCACCTTAGTAATTCTTCCCTCCTTCACCACCCCTTTACACTGAAACAGTTATAAACGTCAATTAATTTACGTATCTAAGCACAAAAAGGAACCCCTAACCCTTAAATCAATTAAATTACTGTCAAATAGCCCGCTCCCCACCCGTTCAAACACCGAAAAAGATTAAAGATTTGAGGTCTTTGAGACAAATTACCAAGATGGTCTCCGTAAAATCACCAAATTCAGCAAATGCCGCGAATTGGCGCACAAAGAAATGTGTAAAACCTAAAATATATATTTACATATAAAAAAAAAAACTGAATTGCACCGTGAGAAAGGAAAACTAAAAGGTGGCAATTCTTCTGAGACGGCAGCATATCAGAAACTGTGGGAAACAAACATGAAAAAATAAACAAAGGGTTGTTTCAAGAAACAAACGAGGAAGTCAGAAAATAAACAATCCCCTTCTGCTATGTGAGGAACCCTAAAAGCTTTTGTCTTGGGAGTAATTAATATACATACCAAGAAAAGACGCATAGAATGTAGAATTTGTTTGGGCTCTTTGGAGAGGGAGTTATGAGGAATTGAGTTGGGAAAAAGTTTAAACTTGAGGATGACAGCAATATTTTGAGGTTTTTCCAATTTTCAGTTGTCATGCGCACGTGTGTACTCTGTCTGCACTCACCAAACCCAGTTTCTCCGTTCACTCATCAATCAATAACCCGTTATTCCTCTAAATTTTATCCATTCATCGAGATTGCAAAATAAATTGTGAATTCCATGGGAAATTCTTGTACCTTTATAAGAATTTTTTTTTTGGAAAGAATTCGAGAAATAGTTTTAGGGGGTGTATTGGTTATAGAGTTAAATTGACTTTTAATATTTTATGGAGTTTAAAAGTCTAGAGTTATTCAATACAAACTTTTATATACTCCTCAAAAGTCTAGTGGTATTCAAAACAGGCTTTCGTAGAGTTTTTAAAAGTCGGTTGGTATTCAAACTTGACTGTTTAAAATTCTATAAAAGTCTATAGGTATCCAAAATCTCATAGACTTTTAATGACTTCTGTTGAAATCTTTAGGTACAAACTTTGATGCCCATGTACATCCCAAAAAAGTTAAAAATTCTTCACCACTCATAGTAAAGATTTGGAATGACTTTTAATTCCTAATTACTCTCATATCTATTTACGTTCATTTTCATTTCGGACACGGTCACCTCCCCATTGGTACTATTTCTTTAATTCCTAATGTGCGGCTGCGAGTATGTTTATGTATATCTTTTTGAACTATATAGGAGATGCAACACAGAACCATGGAATTGTAATGAATACCGAAAGAATATTCAATTATTGTTTTTTTCACATCTTATTTTTTTATCCAATATAATACCTATATTTACACAAGTATTTTGATAAAATAACAAGTTGATGTGCTCAATGTTATATTAGATGATAAATTTTTAAAACGATTGTATGAGTCTTTATCTATAAACAATTAATTATAATAAATATTTTTGTAAAAAATAAAAGGTATTTATAACGATATAAAGTATCGTGGTTAATTTAAAAAGTATGTTTTTAAGATTTTTTATAGTAGCCAAAAAAAAGCAAATCAAGCAACATTGACCGGATCTTCAAGGTCATCATCTTGAAGATGCAAAAAAGTAGTTCAATCTTTGCCATACAAAATAATTGAATAGCGATTTTTTTTACATTTTCGGTTGTTAAATAAATAAAATTTGTTTACATTAATAGTAAAAAAAATATTTATAAGTTGATGAAGTTAGTTATTTTAATTATTAGTTCATAGAAATCATTTATAAATTATAAAATCTATAGTTTTATAAACTTCTTTTTTATAATTCAGTGTAATTTATAAAAGTTATTAGAAATATATCAATTCATAAAAGTTCTCATTTAAAAAGGTCATAAAAGTCGATAAAGTCCATAGAAATCTATTAAAAAAGTCTACGAGACTCTATACAAATCTTTTTATAACTCCATTAGGTTCTATAAAAATCAATAGAAATCTATCAACTCTATAAGTCTATCGTTTAAAAAAGTTATTAACAGTCAATAAAAGTCCAGATTGAATACACCCCCTTAGATTCTCTCTCACCACATAAGTTAATCTTTTTAAAGTTTTATATTGTATGAAGTTTCAATTTTATGTGTATGTTCATATATAAAAATAAATCTGTGTAATGGATATAGTTAATTAAATCAAATCATCATTCAGTTAATTCATAGTCATCTAGACTTGAGCTTATATGTCATCACTACAATGCAAAATTGTTATTTCGAATTTCAAATTCTAGTTTTAGTCATCTTTACGAATTCAAAGGAAAAGAAAATATTATATTTTCATGCCATATTATGCTTTAAAATATTGAGGCTAAGTCATTTGTAAACGTATACTCAGTTAACAAATAGATTAGATGGATTCACACTCTCATAATGAACTATACGTTTTTAGTTATTGATAGAAAAAATAAATTTTAATTTTAAAAGCATTATTACTAATTTATACTAATAACATAAATAATATATTATATATACACGTGTGCGCCAATCACTAATATTCCTAATAAGCTATATATTCTCAACCAATTAGTCTACCAGATTGCTTCGAGGACAGACTCGTTGTGAGTTGAGGGAGTGTAACCACATAGTTGATATGACAACACTTTGAATATGAAATTACAAAAATAAGTGAAACGGCTGGGGAATTTGATCAATTTTCAAATTGATCCATGGGGATTTTGCTCAATAATTGATAAATTTGTGCAATGGGAGGGGTTCCTCAACAATCTTCAACCATAAGAGTTGAGATGAATGAAGATTCAAACAACACATCACATACGAAACATCAATAAGCATAAGAATTACAGTCTAAGTTAATCGCGCAACTCCAAAAACTGTCCTCAACAAGTTTTTCATCGATCAAAATAAAGAGCGTTTTGCATGCTGTTTATGATTGGGAAAAGTTGGATATCTAAACTGGTCTGTAAAATAGAAGATTTCTAGGAAAGAAGGGGCTTGACTTAATAGATGTACACGATATCCTCCCCCTCCTATGATAAAAAGCACAAACTGTTCAATAAACCAGCAACAGCAGCATCTCCTCTTACACCGGTACATAATGCACGCCACGCCTGCAGACCTGCAAAGATGCAATTATAATAATGCTATTTATTGTTAACTTTCACACTAACCAATCTATCATGAATCATGAAGAACTCGGCCGTAAGTACACAGCCTAAAGATAAACATTCTTCCCCTGCGAATTGAGTCTTGCTGCAACTTGTTCATCAGACAATGGCAAGTAGTAGATGCGAGGGGTTGAAATAGTTTTCCGGAAAATATCATCCAAAGTGACAATTGGTGGGTCAATTTTATCAGGAAGTGGAGGAGGGGGTGGAAGGTTAGGGTGCTCCCTAGCTGGGAGCAGGTGCAGCTGTTCTCTTGGTACAGGTACCCTCGACGGATGCTGGTGTTCTCTAACTGGTGCTGCATTAGCCAGTGGAGGTGGGGGTGGAAGAGAAGGAGGCTGAAGTTGCAGTGTTGGAACATGGCGTGGAAGAGGTTGAGGTTGTGCGGGGAGTTGAGCAGTGGAGAAGGTAGAAGGCGAACTGCTTGAGGGTGTTGCGGGAGATGCAGGGGGAGCCTCCACACGACTTTTAACTTCTTGAGGATCAACAAACTCCGCTACCAACATGCGTCCCCCATTTGGAGGCCACTGGAGATTGTAAACAGCATTACGGGTTTCTACAGCTTCCTCAATGGATGAATACTGCATAGTTGAAGTGCTTTCTAGTTATTTTTAAAATGAAATCCTTGACCGAGTATTAGAAAAATAATTACAACTTTGGACACAATTACCAGATAAAGTTGTCATGCACTGAGAGAGAGAGAGAGAGAGAGAGAGAGAGAGAGAGAGAGAGCTTACGGAGACATAGCAGTGGGTTTTAATGTGATCCATCCAGAAACTGGTAACAGTGCCCGTCCTTCCAAGAAGTTCTTGCACTGCTTTTAATGTAAATGGGCGTAGAAATCGATCAATTCTGAGAGAGTTACTGGGGAGCTTTGATGATGGTGGAACTACCAAAATCCAACAAGAATATGGTTAAGAGAATTAGTGATACTGGCTACTGAATCAAATAACACAATGATTTGGAACTCTGCAGTTACCAGGACGTTCTTTTGGTGCTTCATTTTTCGTTGAATCAGATGTATTGAAGCGCCTGATGGAAGTTTGAGAATCTTGAGATGAGCCCTTAGGGGTCTTGGGAGTCTCGGAGCTACCTCTTTCTTGCTCAGAACCCTGAAGTCCATCTACTTTCCATCTGTGCGGTCTCTTTGCTGTGTCATTGTTCCCAACTGCTTCACTATCTGTTATATTCAAAATCATAAATCACTGAAGCTTTGCAATGGAAACAGGGAAGAAGTACTCATTGGATAAACAGAATGATGCAGCTAGCTTCAGTGCCGACACACCTTTTGTCCTAATGCTTCTGATTAATATATTCTGTTTCAGCTTCGATTAAAAATTTGTTCTATAATAAAGTTAACTGGTTTTTTAGTAAAAATTGGAGATAAAACAACACTCAAGACACCTTACAACAATAAACCTGGCTCAGATACACCACCATTTCAAACAGGATGTATGACGAACAAAACTCATTCTTCACACAACAGCTTATATGCTACTCCAATAAAGCGAAATATAAAGGGTAAAAAAATCAAACTACAAAAAAAAAAGACTTATCAGATGTAATAACTTGCAAAAGGGACGTTGAAAAAAATAATTTCATTTTCCTACCAGCTTAAGCACAAAATATGGGCAATCCATTTTTAAAACCCGCAGAAGATATGATCCTCTTTAAAAAGAAAGCATTCACAAGTAACTAGTTCTCTCCTTATCTTGCATCCACTCTCATATGGTGTCACGTGTGATACAAATAAGAGACTCAGAATAAGGATGAAATCTTGAGGAAACAAAAATCAATGCCATGAATTGATTATTCACTCCCGATCTGACACACAAATTCAAAACTTTACATTATATGATGCACTCAACAGGAATGTTGCACATACCAAAACTGCGATGAAAACACTCACCATCACCATCAAATTTCCTTTTCACAGATGTCGGTGCAGCAATTTTCCTGTTTTCAGTATCATCAACAATATATCACCACCAAGTATATCAACAATATTATCCTCCTCAACAATAAGTAATTCAGATTTTTCCACCAGGTCTCTTGTTTGATTAGAAATGGACTTGTGCTCCATTTGTTTACTCTCCAACACATCCTCCTCCATGGAATCATCACCAGAACTCCGGTCCAAACTCAGCTTCTCAGGACCCAATTCATCTCCATCAATGTTCTTGGGTCTATCAACAGTTTCAGCATTACGGCTATGAATCTCTTCATTAAATACTTTTGTGTCAAGTGGCGGCTCTTCTACATCCATTGGATGCATTCCGCCGCCATCAGGGGCAATACTGCTGGGTGGAGGGGCAATCTCACGGTCAACATCTAGCTCTAATTTGACATTATCATTAATAACATCAAGCTTTAGTTCACTTTTCTCAATAATGGATACAGGTTCGGTAGAAACAGAATCGGTTATTACTTGAGACCCTAAATGAGGGTTTCTACCTCAGATACCTGATACTTCAATTGCCGGACATTGTGATCTGGTTGGGGAGACTTGGAGTTGTCGATTTCAAGCGGATCCATTAAAACGGTGGCTTCATTCTGAACTTCACTACCTTTAGGCTTAGTTCACCGGAGGTACATCATGTGCTTTCATCATGCATCAGTATTCATGCTGTCAGGCTCTGAGTATAGGGCGTTCACTCTTACATGTTCATGATTACATCTTCATGTGTTGATTCTACTTCATCGTGTTGACTCCTCTAGTTAAATCTGCCTCCTCTTGTTGTCCATAGTTGTGCAACAGAGATCCACTCAAAGCTGTCACGGGCTCAATTGTCTCGCTGACCACAACATCAGTTTCCACCGTTGTGATCCGAGAGACCTGCTCCACTACAACATCAACAGTGTCAATTTCCTGTCCAAGGTCCACTTTTGAAACTTTGCCTTCGGTCAGTAACCGTCTGTCATGGTCAATCCCAATCTCAGGATTGCTATCTATCGTGTCAATCAGGCCATCTCCAGTATTCGCAAGATCTTCGGCTCTTCCAGAAACATTATAACCTTCCATTGCTTGTTCAGAAGGTAACTCAGATTGGTTAGATTCATTTATAGTGTTATCAGTACTGTTCTCGGCACTTTCCCATTCATCGCGCACTGCTTCATCCAAACGCTTTATTAAATCTTCTTTCAACCCCTTAATAGTCAATTTACGTCTCTTAAGTTCTTCCTTCAGCTCAGTGACTTTCCATTGGTCCAGTGGTCGATTTCCAAGAATAACATATGGTGATGACATTTTGAATCAAGAAACTGTCCTTTTAACAAATTGCAATTAGAATAATTGACAACAGGCGAGTCAATAAGGGGATGGTAACAGATATAAAATAATATTGTATTCTAATGCATGATGATTGATAAATCTTGTAATACAACATGAGATCATGTGACCAGGTCTTCATTTATAGAGCGCTTTTAGCAACAAGAAATCAAAACTCAAAATAGAAAATCCATAATTTCATTATCAAAATTTCTTTTTCCACTCTCTCATATCTGACAGTGATAGGTGAAGAAACTCAGATACAAATGTAACATCTGAAAACTAACTAAAAACGAGCAAATGCTAACTAAACACTACTCATAGCATATTATGCACATTTTCTATACTGGCATCGGCATAATCCCGAATCTTCAAAACACACACAAGAAAAAAACAGCTTGGCCAACCAAAACTTCTCCAAATGAGGTATGTAAATGCATTGATCCCAGGTTTAATTTCATAACAATAGTTATGCTAGCTCATATAAGGGGGAAACAAAATGAAAACGAAATAAGAAAAGAAATTACACAGAAATTAAAAAGAGAGGCATGCATTGCTGTATAAAAGTTAAAGAAACACACTCACCGATTGAAAATAGGACCTGCAGCGGCTGATTAACGAGACCGCAGTTTACGGTGAATCAAGATACGGAGACAAAGAACCCTACTGAATCACAACACAAAAATCGATTAACAGAGTATATATGAGAAAATCAAGCGCATAAAAATTCAGATAGAAAACGAGATTTCGTTGGAGAAATGACGCCCAACACAGTTAGGGCACCCAAAATAGGGTTCGGGTGTGTGGATGTGTGTGTCGCCGAGAGACTGGGTGTAAAATATCGAAACGTCCTCTTCGTATTTATATCATATATGATATGATTATGTTGGCGCTTTTCTAAGGCCCATGGGCCTATTTTGGCCCGTCTTCCAAGAGAGAGCTCAAATATAGAAACCTTGTATGTTTAAAATAAGGGAAAATTTGGGTCGGTATCAAGAGGAAAAAGTTTTTTAGATATAATTCACCAAAGTATTTTGTTTCAACTAGGTCCATTTTATGTCAAAATGACCAAAATATCATGTCATACAATTTACATGCACCGTGCTCTCTTGAGTGAAATTTTTTTCTCGTGGCAAAGTTGTGCTCCAATTTTTTTTAACAATGTGCATTGTGCATTTAACAATTTTTTTCTCCATTTTTTTGTTCTCTTTGGATTTTCAATTGTGCTCCAATTTTTTTTAACAAATATAATAATCATATATCCTCCAATTTATGTGATATTGCTCCCGACAATCAAAACATATGTCCATTCACCTATCCTTCAGTTTAATTTCTGAAATTTGGAAGATTTTTTCCATTGGCAAAAATAAATATGCCAATTGCTCTTAAAAATCTGTAATTATGCAAACGGATTTTAGGCCAAAATTTGACGTCCACCAACTACAGTTCAAAATGCAGATTGGTTTTGGGATTAAATCGATGATGCATGCATATTATATTTACATGCATCACTTGTGTTTAACAGTACATGTAATTTACATGCACCGCTAGACACAAACAGTGCATGTATACTATATTTACATGCATCGTAGAGTCTAGTGGTGTCTGTAATTTGCATGCACCGCTAGACACAAGTGGCATGTATACTATATTTACATGCAACGTATAGTCTAGTGATGCATGTAATTTTCATGCACCTTTAGATACAAATATACATGCACCGCTGACTCTACG
>CAJQUN010002874.1:0-21289 GCA_907163345.1 Haberlea rhodopensis | reverse complement strand
CGACTCCCCCATCGGACAAGTAATCGGGTGTTCCTTCGTGGCTCCCTTCGGCAGCGCCAAGTTCAGGAACTTGTCCTCATGGCTATCGTCAAGAACCTCATCTCCGGCTTCTCTCCAACTCCGACTTGCTCTCCGTCATCCTGCGGCAGAATCTGTGGTGGATTGGGATTGCTCCGCCGCGATGGATAATGGGTTTAAGTCCTCGTGGCCCGTACTACTCGCCTTTCACATGATGGACTATGTGTTTGCCGGATATGTCATTGGTGAGAAAACCTACGAAATCCGCGTGCTCGTTCAACCACACCACGACGTCGTCGGGTACTCGCCGCGTGCAAAGAGGAAGCTAGTGGAGAGCCACGTGGCCTCGACCCGTCGTCACAAGCCGCGGGGACGGTGCTCATCGCCGACGGATGTTAGATGAGGACACCACCACAGGTTCTGGCTTGCGCGTGCCAAAGCCATGTAATATCATAATACCTGTACCGTCTGGCTGATGCCAGACCAGCCCCACCGCCGCTGCCAAAGTGGAGCACCACATAGGGAGTTTCTTCTGCAGGTCCTCCTCACATTTGATATCAACAAAAATGTGATTTCATTCTGATATCAATAAGAGGTATGGCGATACCCCCCCCACACCCCCACCCCCCCTGGTTCTTTCAATGCAAATAATAATAGAATCAATCTGCTTAGGATCCCTCCGCCACAAGACTCGAATCACTAATAAACCCGTGAGAAGGAGGGTCGGAAGTCTTCCGCGTGTCCCCTCCGACGCTCAAGTCAGACGAGAGGATACGAGAAATATATACTTGTAAATAGTGAAAATTTATGAATGACCAACATGTAGATTGAACCTAGTATTTATAGGCGGAGAACTAAAGTTACCATGTATCAAGTTTTCCTTCCATGTTTATCCAAATCTTCTCTTCTCAGATATGATAATCTTTTGAATACAATCAAATCTTCCGATATTGCTCGCCGCATATCTTGCACTTGCCTATTTAGGAGACACAGTTCTCTTGTTGTATCCACGCATTGCATTAAGCAAGTCATGAGAAGAGCTCGGTCAATGAGCTTGACCCCAAAAGAGGTCGCTGGGACGTTGGGAGGAGGGCAAACAGATAAGGTACAACACCCAGTCACACTGCGGTCCAATCATCATGCACCGCACATCAAGAGGGTCGCTGTGACGATAGTAGTTGAAATTCAGGTCGGTCAATGAGGTTGGGTAATACCCTTATTTCTGGGTATCACAAGTCCCCCCATAAGTCAAGCTGAAGTTGAAGACTAGAAGCTTGTTATTGTGCACTGACCTGACTAGCATGTACCTGAGGTATTTTTATTTGCTGACGTTTTTTGGCGGGAATGCCAAGGCCGAGAAATTCAAATTTGAATTTGAAATTCGATCATTGGGATTCGGTTCGTATCCCGAGGTAAATCCTGACTGTCCATTATATTTGGAATCAACAACTGGATCTCTGACCGTGCCCCTATATATAAGTGGCGGTGATCCCCAACATCCGTCGTTTTATCATCGTTACATGTCTCCGTTTGTTTCCCTCGATTACGCACGATCGGCTTCGATCTCTTTCTTTTCTCCATCGTGTCATGAACTCTATTTCTGTGATTGCTTAGGTAAGTTATTCTAGTGTTTATTTTTCAAATGTCTTCTTCCTTAGATAGGTTATTCCCCTTCACCCTTAACCGTGAGGATTTTAAGGCAAGTAGATCATATAGCTCATTCTGTTCAGAGGGGGTTGCGATGCCTGAAGAGGCAGTCCCTTCGACAATACCCTCGAAGCTGAACCCTCCCAGCACCAGTAACCAACTACAGTTATTGAAACTAGCTCCCCTTCTCGGTCTGAGACTCCACCTAGAGATTATCCATGGTATGAACCGTATGTTCTTGCCTTTGGTTGATACATATGAGGCCCACCTTCGTAAGTTAAGCCAAGCTCCTTTCGATTATGATTTTATAATTCCTTCTACCTCTCAGCGTCCGAACCGACCTCCAAATACCATTTACCGAGTCAACTAGATGGGGGTCTGCGTTTTCCTTTACCCACCCGTTCTTTCCAAAGTTTAGCTTGTTCTATCAGCTGAACCTCCAATTTTCTCATAACTTATCGTATTTTGTGTAGTATGATATTATTCTTCGGGCCTTTGGATTACCTCTATGCATGATAATTCTGCCCTCTCATATATCCTTTCCAATCAATAGGTCAGACGAGGGACCTTGGTAAGTGACCAGCAGACCTGGGTGTGCATTTGTTGGGGGGTATCCGAGCAAGATAAAAGATTGCATGAATTATTTTTTCTTTGTTAAACTTTCCCAGCCCAGCCTTGGTCTTGCTGTACTGAGTGGTTAGACTGTCTTCATTTTCTTCTCCATCTCCACCCAAGAATTTCAAAAAGAGCTCCATTTACCTGAGCTTAATGAATACTATCGGGGGTCAATTTTCAATTCCTCCAAGCTGTTAGTGGAGGACCTCCTCTGTTTTGTTGGGTTGAGCCCGGCTGACATAACACTGAGGGGAGAGCTGGTATATACTTGTAGTGTGCTTAGTTTTATTTGTTCGAGTATTTTTGGCTCGGCTAACTTGATCTTTCTCTAATAAGTTGACATGATTATGAGCTATTTAGTTCAGAAAGCTCTCCAAAGGAGGAAACAGAAGGCTAGCTCGTCTGGTGCTACTGAGGAGGTTAATATTGATTGTCACTGCCCTCTGGACCCTCCTACTACGGATTACCTCTTGTTCGTCGAAACAAGCGACCTCAAATAGGGGGTGCTGAGGAGGTTCATGCTATTGAGGCTCAGCCTGTAAGGCAGGTACATGCCCGAGTTGACAACAATGACATCCCTCAGGGAGTAGAGAAGGGCGGTGAACCAATTAGTGTAGAGAGGCGCCCCGGAAAAGGTGATGGAGAGCTACCGGGGAGGAGTTCGTCTTGTTGGAAAAGGCCGAGCTCCATTGCTTTATTCGTAGCTTGTGATCTTGCCAACACCGAGGATACTCTCTTTATGAACCAATGGGTTGGGCTGAACTTGTAACTCTTGAGCATGGGGCAACCAGGGTTTGAGCTAAGCTCTTCGTAAACGTGCTTCTGATCGAGTGAAAACCCTTGAGCCTAGCCAGGGTTGAGGTGAGCTCGTCGTAAACGTGCTCCTGAGATCGGGTGAAACACATGGGTCTGGCTTTAACCAAGTTGAGGTGAGCTCGTCGTAACGTGCTCTTGAGATCGTGTGAAAACACTTGGGGCCTGGCGTAACTAGGGTTGATGTGAGCTCGTCGTAAACATGCTCCTAAGATCGGGTGAAAAACCTTGGGCTTGGAATAGACCGGTTGAGCTGAGCTCGTCATAAACGTGCTCTTGAGGTCGGATGAAAACCCGGTACTTTAATATATAGACACCAACAAAATGATAGAATATTATCAAAATTGTATGAAATCATAAAAGAGTAAATCATCCAAACCACAACATTTGGAAAAAAAGGGAAAACAAAAAGACGTGAACTAAGAATAATATTTGCGGAGGTGATATGCGTTCCAAGTCTCTTTAATGTCTTCCCATCAAGGTCTTCTAGGTAATATGCTCATGACTTAACTTTTCTACTATCTTGAAGGACCCTCCCACTTAGGATCTTGCTTGCCCACCTGCAACCTCTTGCCCCTTTCTCATACTAGGTCTCCAACCTAGAAACGTTTCTGAATAACTCGTCGGTTATACATTCGTGCATATATGGCTACGAGAGGCTTCCATTATGATGGCGACAGTTTCCCTTTTTCTTTAATTAGATCAAGATCAGCATCTCTTCTCTCACTGTTCTGGTCATCATAAAAATGCACTCTTGATGATTATACTCCAATCTCTGCTGGAGTATTGCCTCATTTCCATAAACCACACTGAATGGTGTTTCACCTGTTCCCATCCTTGGCGTATTTCTATAAGACCACAGGACGTTAGGTAGTTCTTCCACCCAATTTTCTTTTGCTCTCCCAAGCCTAGCTTTAATGCTCTGAACCAGAGACCTGTAGTGACATCTACTTGACCATTGCTTTGAGGGTAAGCGACAGAAGTGAAGGCCTGATGAATCTTCAACTCGTCACACCAACCCAGTCCAGAGTAAAGCCCTTCAAAATGTCTTCCATTATCAGTGATAATATTCCTTGGGATCCCATACCGGCAGACAATGTTTTTCCAGATGAATTTGAAGACCTCTTTCTCCATGATTCTTGTTAATGACTCAACTTAACTTCGACCCATTTGGAAAAATAAATCATATTCACAACCAAAAACATCTTCTGAGCTCTAGCTGTTGGAAAGTGTCCAACTATATCAATGCCCCACTGATCAAACGGCATCATGCCACAATTACTTTCATCATCATGGAGGGCTGATGCTGAAGTATAGTTGTCTCTGATAACTCAAGATATAACCATAGATGTAGAGTCATTCTGAATTGTAGGCCAAAAGTATCCAGTGAGGAGTACCTTTTTGCCAGGAAGTACGCTACTAAATGACTTCCACATCATCCCTCATTGATTTATCTCAATACATACTTTGGTTCTTTTGGGCCCTGAGCAGCGCAAAAGTGGTCGAGCAAAAGACCTCTTATACAAGATTCCTTCAAAGAGTATAAACCTTCGACTCCTCTGCTTGAGCCTGTAGGCTTTTTTAGGATCATCTAGGAGTTTAGCATTGTTAAGACAGTGTAAGATCTGCTCTCGAACCATTTTCTTCAAGGTAGTCAGATGGATGATCTTGACTGGGGGTAACTCGATTTGAAAAACACCACATCCCTACTCTGCCCAGGTGCGAAGAGCACTAGCCATTCTAGCCAAGCTGTCTGCTTTTATAAGATGTGCGAAGAAGTTTTTTGAACCGTCGAACCAGCGGTTATGAACCTTGGTCATGTTTACCCGTCACCTCTCATCCACCTGTTCAGTCACCCATCGTCTGATTCCACCGTTGTGCAATCTCCCGTGCGCAACTCTGATTAGAATCTGCTTGTCTTGGTCATGGGTTATGTTTGAATCTCATCAACGTTTTGGGCAGTTTTTGGATCACATATCTCGCAAATTTGGTTCCGTGTGCGAATTTTTTGCGACTTGATCTTGGTTTTGGTTCACGGTTCTGGTTTGCTCACGTGCTTTGTTCTTCGTGGGATTTTTATGGTATGCAATTCATAAATTTTCTAATTTGCGTACCTTGTTCGTTGCTTCGTCTTGTAATTTCGTCACTCACGATTTGTAACACTTATGTTTTGCATGCGTCTTGTTCTTGGCCAGGGTGCAGGTGTATTGCAAGCATCTTGTTCGTTGCTGCTCTTGCTAAAGAAAAAATATTATTACCGCTCTTTAGGGTTATAAGCTGGTGCACGTTACTCTTCTTCGGTTACCCGTGCACGTACGTGCACCCATGTACACCGGTGCGTGTGTGGTGCACTAACGGTGCATGCAGCCGCATGCAGCAGTAGTGGTGACACACGCGTGCACCATGCTTGCTTCGTTATTTGGATAAAGGAAGCTCTTTTTGAAGGGAGGTATGAAGATGTGAATGATTATGAATCCAAGTCGTTATATGCATATCTGGCGTGCACCGGGGAAGGACTTGAGGTGGAGGAAAAAGGATGCACGCGGGGAGCAATCACGTGCACCGGTAAGCGTGGACGTAAATGAAGTTTCCATCATCGATACATCTTCAGGTGGTGAAGATGGTGAAAGACTCAATGTTTCATGCTTTTGCTTAGTGTTCAAGAATTTTAGATGTTAAATAAGTTTTTACATGATGTTTGGAGTTTTGTCTTTTTGTTTTTATGGTTTTTTTTTTTCGATTTTTTTGAGATTATCACATATATATGACACTATAATTAAATACATGTCTCTAATTTCATGATATGAATTCGTTTTTCGATTTCTAAGTTGACTTGTTTTTTTTTAGTAATCTATCGGTGCATGTAAAATACATATTAGATAGACATAAGTGTAAAAGAAAGGGGCAACAAACCCTATTATCAATACGGTGCATTGCCTATGCAGTGCACATGTGCATTTTTTGTCATTTCAACAGGAAAATTGACTTATATAATTTGAAGTTTTTTTTGGTGGATTGATTTGAAAATTATTCATTTATGTTATCGATCCGAATTTGTCCCTAAAATATTTGATGATCTGAGTTTGGTTCTATCGACATATACATTAAATTCAAGACTAAATTTTTTTCCTCAAGTAGGTGAAGACTAGGAGGGTCGAAATCCCAACAAAAACTTTTAAACACGCCACACACGCCACACAATTCTTTCGCAAAGCGCTCTCGCGGACGAATTAACTCAAAACTTATTTATGCTTACATCCGTTCACCCAATATTTTTAATCCCAATTTCATTGTCGGCAAGCTAGGGTTATAGAAAATCATATAAGCATGCTCACCAAACCTAATTAATTATTATTATTATTATTATTATTGTTATTTATTATTATTATCACACACACCAAATTGTTTGACTAGTTTTACAAACTGTCCACACGTTATTATTATTATTTTTTGGCACGTAATATACAAAGTATAATTTTATGTAGAAATTTTTTTTATCAAATTGGAAATTTACAATAATCTTAGAACAATTTTTATCAAATTGAAAATATACAATAATGTTACAATAATTTTTTTTCCTATCTAATTGTGAGTTTGATTTTGTAAGGCCCTCGTACCGTATTATCGGAAATCATATTTAGCTTCTCAACAATTATGTGATTCATCTTATGTCAATCATATGTTGAGAATAAACATGAGGAATATTATCTTTGATAACAGCTCGATATCGTACTTACCATTTTGTAAATGTGATATCCCGATATTTGATAATGAGAATTAAGAGCAATTTGTACATATTTTGTTAATTAGTTAGAAATTAATTAATGAGAATATAATATAATTAATGAGTGAAAATTGACCTTGTACATGTCAAGTGACAGTCGGGTCAGAACATAGTGAATGACAAATATATTTTTGGAATATTCGGATTAACACCAAAATTTTATTAAAATTATTTAATAAATATAAAATTTGTATTAAAATCGAAAGATTTAATTTTGTGAATCAAATAAGGACACGAAGTTAGGTGTTGATTGTATATGTAATATACATGCACCAGTACACCGGTGACATCCCGATGTTCATAATTGGTCGAAAATTAATATATATCGGTGTAGGATGTAAAACATATAACAAAATGTGTAAAAACACACACTAAATCGCGGACA
The DNA here is from genome assembly GCA_907163345.1 of Haberlea rhodopensis. Taxonomy (NCBI): domain Eukaryota; kingdom Viridiplantae; phylum Streptophyta; class Magnoliopsida; order Lamiales; family Gesneriaceae; genus Haberlea; species Haberlea rhodopensis. The sequence goes on along the minus strand of CAJQUN010002874.1, from coordinate 14,027 downwards.
CCTACTAAAAGGTGCGAAAACATACACTGCTCGCGCGATTCGATTCACCAACCCCGTGTACTTATCCGCTCCGTTCGCCGCCGTCCGACACTTACGATGATACAACCTACCACCACCACTGTTCCTTACTCAGAGGCGCATCTTTCCATACCAGATAATCGAAATTTGGTGTTCGAAAAGTGCTTCGATTTTATCCTGGAACGGACGAAGTCGAGCAGACTAGGGTTTGAGCGCTTTTGGTTCGATTTCTTCGAGTCTACTACGAATTGGATGAAACCAAGGCACCAAATCTCTCTTCCTTGCACCTGGACGAAACTTTCTACACCGGTCGTCGCTTCTACTGCCGCCGGAGCTCGCCGGAATCGTACAAAATGCGTGCGTGAACTGTGTGCGAAATTGGGTAAAATTTGATATCCGATTTTTCCGACTTTGCTTCGATAATTACCAGTTAATTTGGGCTATAATTATTGAATAATAATTTGAATTGGTGAAAAATAATTTAGCAAATTAAATTATGATGTAATCGCATCAATTTAATTACGCTACATTGGTAAGCTGTGACTAAAATTGATAACCCATTTTGAATGATTGGTTTATTGAATTGTGAATTATATTACTCTGCAGTGACTACTTTGACTCTACAAGCTCAAGTATCGAGAAGTAAATGTATGTTGCGATCGGGTAACATACGACAGGTATCTGTATCATTTGATATATGATTTGTTGTTGAATTATGTGACTTATGTGGCTACGTGATTTTATTTAAATTATGTGGCATTCATAGCATTCATGAATTGGCACATCGGTGTATGAAATTAAATGTTTTGTTAACACACATCATTTTTATATACATCGATGCATGACATGCACGTTGAGTTATGATCCTTAAATACCCTGTTTATTTCTGGATTCTTGGATAATCATTGGAGATTGGTACCGAGATACTATGACCGGCATTAAATGGCCCGAAAGGTATATGGAATCGTGGTCTCCTCTTACCATGATTTGTTGAGACGAGGATTGGTGGCACCTTGCTGATGTCATCCCGTGTATGTCCCTGACTATGTCGAGATTGGGATGTGATGACGCTTTGACGACGCATCACTGATGATCCCTTATGCTTGGCAGGCTCGAGCTACTATGATTTGATAGCGATTTGATTGATTCTAATATACTCAGTGGATGGGTGATTGGCCTGATACCGATACGGCATGCATTGCATTGCATGACATTACATCATTTATCACATTTTATAGATACATGTTGTATATTCCATGATAGTTCCATATTGGGCTTTTGCTCACCCCCAAGGGGGCTGTTGTTTGTCTTTGTGTGTGGACAATGACAGGTTAACAGGTGGCTATGACCCAGAGAGGGCATGTCTGGTGGATGCCCCACTTGAGAGGTTTATTCTTTTGTTTATCCAAATATTATATGTATATGTTTACCAGGGGTTTAACCCTGTGGTGTGTGATGAGTTTATGTATTTTAGTTTATTTCACCTTATGTGGGTATCTGTTTAGTAGTTTGACTGGTGTATGCTGGATATGAACTGATGATATATATTTTTAGTATATGTTGATTTGTGTTGGTGGTATGTTCCTCGTACGATGATGTTATGCCGAAATTTTTAGGGCCACATGTTAAGAAATATTAACAAATCTTCCGTTGTTTACGCTATAATTATCCTTGTGTGATCATTAATAACATGATTAGGATTGGGCCCTTACAGATTTTTAATTTATTGTGTTTTTCTTGGAAAACAAGAGTAATGTGGGGAAATGGTACGTTTTTCTCTGAAAAAATGGTTTCTTCTAAAAACTAAAATTAATTATTATGATGGTTTTATTTGCAAAATATAATATAATAGCATAGATTTAAAAAAAATAGTACCTTCTATATATCAAGATTACTTTCCCACACACCTCAAATAATTGGTTCTATATTTCCAAAATATTACGTATTGACTAAGTTACATAAGTATTAAATTACTATAAAGTGTATTTTCAATGAAGTGTTACACATGAGGCTTTGCCTCACTGTTGTCATCGTTCCTACATCGCTCGAATTCTAACTTGGTTGTTTTACAAAAAAAATCCCCTCCTGTTGATAAAAAAAAAAAAGTAAAACATTAGAACCTAAACATTTTTTTGGTGTAACAATTGTCTTGAAACGTGATGGTTGGGTTGCTGTACAATTTAAAAAAGATGTGAGTTGTACCGTTATCATACAAGGTTAACTTTTAGTAAAGCGTAAACGTTTGATTCTACAATTGATATCAGAACAAAGGTAACGTCTGATCCCCATAAGTTGTAAAGATGATGAAATTATTGAAAGATATTGTCTGGGTGCAACAATTGCGAGTCATCAAAATGCGACATCCTACTGTTGTGCAATTTAAAAGATTTGAATTGCATTATTATTACCAGTTATAACTTTTGGTAAAATATTAGTCAATTTGTATACAAATAATAATAATCATAATAAATTCCTCGTCCAACAAACACGGTTTCTTTGATAATTTGTGTGCTTACATTTACTAGACCACATTAAAAATGGAGAATTAAACTAAAACAAAAAATCTAAAGAGTATTGTTTTTTTTTTCTTTTGTGGGGTTTTTATTTGTATTAAACCATATTATCCTCAAATTATTATTAAAAGTGCTTGTAAATAATAGTACCTTAATATTTGAGTGAGTTATTTAATCATTCAACACTTAAAAACATGTTTGTGAATTTTAGAAAGAGTGAATTTAATAGTATTTTACAATTATTCCTTAAAAAATAATATCAACTCAATTTCATATTCTAGTGTAAGTATTATTTTATATTCAATATAATATGACAAAAATAATTTGTTATCATATCTATATTTATACAATTACTATATAATACTTAAAAGCAAACAATTCAACCATTCTAACATGATATTTACAATAATAGTTTGAATTATTAAATAACTAATATACCAGGTTTGTGGCACTTCTCTATCCATTTTTTTTTTAAATAAAGACATATTTATCTATCTATTACTATAATATAAAAATTGGAGCTCCTGGGTCTATCCAACTGATAAAAGCTTACCTCCACTTTGTGGAGACTTGAATTCGAGTCACGCAATGTGCGAAAAAATATTTAGCCTCTCCAACTCTAATATATATATATATATATCATAAAATATGGTAAAACTTAAAAATCCCAAAATTTTATCCTATTTAAATAATTGTTCTAATAAAATTTTTTTATCAAAGGGGAAGAGGTGATTTACAATACACTCGAACCCGACTCAAATTCTATTTTTGGAACGGTGACAATCGTATTTGTGTCATAATTTTTCTGATTATGTAATAAAGAAATTATTATTTTCAAAAAACAAAAAATGGACACAAATTCCTTTATCTCACTGTCGGTGAGCACCAGCACCAGCAGCAGCTCGCACGTCGCTTTCTTCTTTTCGGTTCAAGCCATTTCTATGTATTTATTAATAAGCTACACGCTCACATACAGCTATACACACTCCCAACTCTGTCGAGACTCGAGAGAGACGTTGTTATAGGCCCTATAGCCAGTTGTTCTTCTCGGTCCATCGTCAGTCTATCTCATTTTCAGCTCAATTTTATGTTTATTTGTAGATCTGCTGCTGGATGATTGATCGACTGTTGATGAAATTCAGTTAATTGCGGATTTATCTTTCTCGCGGAGATTGAACCTGATTTGGATCGTGAGGTGAGTACTGCATTCTCGTGTTTTCGTCGAATATAATGTTTGTGTTTGTGGTTTGCTGAGTTTGATGGTCTCTTATTTGTAAAATTGGAAGCCGAATAAGAGACTGACGGATTGTCATTCTCTCACTTCATCTATCTTCTCAATCATTTCCATTTATTTTCATTTCCGGCTCTATTTTTATCTCTTTGTTTAGATCTGTTGACTTCTTAATTGGTTGTTTTGATGGAATTCAGTTGATCGCGAAGATAAATTATTGACGGAGATTGCAACAGATTTGGAATTGCATTGTATTTTGCTTGTTTGCTAGTGTGTGTGAGCATGTGCTTTCCTTGAGTTTGATTTTGATTTGTATTTTTGAAATCGGAATCAACGTTTGGGTTTTTACAGAGGTTTGGACTGGATCCAACTGAGTTTGACTACTGGGCACTGGTTACTTCAATTTAACTAAAAAAATTGAAGTCCTGAATATTTTTAATTTTTGAGGGTGTCGTTTAATTGTCTTCATTCGCATATATCATATACACGAGTTCCTCTTATTTTAGGTTATAATTGATTGTCGGCAGGTTGATCTAAAGTATAATTTTCTTAAATATTGTTCTTATTTGTTCGGCATTGCTAATATAAATAGATCTAATCTGTCAATGGAGGAAAAAGAATTTAGAGTTTATTTTCATTTCCCGGAATGGGTATGACAAGAATAACATTTTTGCAGATTTTCTTAAAGGAGATCAATATAAGGAACTGAGCATGTTCAAAGACCAGTGAAGCTTATAGCTTGCTGACCCTGAATAGATTGCAGCAGCCAAACTAAGTGAAAATGGAATCTGAAGTTGATACTAAGGTGAGTAAAAAATATTTGGTGGTTATTATTCTTGGTGATAATGAAGAATCGTTATGTTTTGATGCTTAGAGAATGTCTCGATGATTTAACTATTGGTAGCTTAATCTATGCTCTGATTCATCAGTAATATCATCTTGGCTTTTTTTTAAAGTAAGCAATGCGGTTTTTTTTGGGCCTGGTTCAGCTTTCAGTTTTTTTTTTATAGAACTAGACCTTGGGATATTGTAGCCTCGTAATGAAGTGTGGTTTTTAATTGATAGGGAAAGAACATTAAGAACACCGGCGGCCAGGTTTGTCAGATCTGTGGTGATAATGTGGGGTTGACTGCCGCAGGGGAGCCATTTGTTGCGTGCAATGTCTGTGCATCTCCTGTGTGTAGGCCATGCTACGAGTATGAGATAAAAGATGGGAATCAGTCTTGTCCACAGTGCAAAACGAGATACAAGAGGCATAAAGGTATAGTTCATTTTATTATGCCCCCTAGATGTTCTTCTAGAATTTGACAATCCATATTATCTATCAAATTACAGATCATCTTCTGGAGAGTTATCCATATCTGTGGTGTTTCTACCGTATGGTACTGACATACAATTGATTGTCGATGGAAATTAGTAAATGATAGACAGTAAATAGTGTTGCAGTATTGGGGAGGAAACTTACAAATTTTTAATGTTTGAATTTCAAGGGATTTAAATATTTTGGATTATTGGTACATTGAATTCCATTACTTGAGCCAAAAGATCAGTTATCGGATGCGGAACTAGAATTTGCATACACTCATCTTTTTTTGTTGCCCTTGGTTTGTTAGCTATCGTTAGCAGAGACAAGCTTTGAGACAAGCCAAAGCTTATAGATATTGCACGAGGATATGAGGAAACCTTTAATGAAAGAGCCGATTTGGAATACCTGTAAAAGAAGAGAAAACTTGGTCGGATAAATTGATAGTACCAACATACACATGGATATTGGATATATATCAAGTTTGGAGGGGTCGTTCTTCCCCGTGTTTGATTTGATCTATCCACCAACTATAATTTTCAACTTCTACTATTAGTTTGAAGTCATGTACCTGCATGGATTTTGATATTTGAAACTCTCATCTGATTTATGAAGAAGATTTTTCATTTCAATTATCACCATGCACAGGAAGTCCTGCTATTAGTGGGGATGGAGAGGAGGATACTGCTTGATGAGACATTGAGTCCATTACCCTGATAGTAAAAATGAGAAGCAGAAGATTTAGTCAGAGCGCATGTTGCGCTGGCATACTAATTATGGTAGGGAGAAGATATGAGGTTACCGAAATATGAGGAGTCCCTCACAACACCCTAATTCATTTGCTTACAAATGGAACAAATGTCTTGTCTTTGTGTTTTATATTTCATTTCTGATAACTTGTTATGATCTCAAGTTATGGAGATCTCTTTATGGGGCGATTGAAGGATGATGAAATGAGGGGTGTGATCGCATTGAAGAGAGAACCCCACGATCTTGTAGATGAATTGATACTACTCGTTCAAGGAGAAACGTCAATCATCTACTCGTTGTTATGAACAAATTTCTCTCTTCTTATATTCAATGAAGAGTGCTGAATAAATACAAAAAGTCTGCGTTCAAACGAAAGATAAACCCAAATCTCCTAAACTTCTTTCTATCTAGAACTCTTATCTCTTTATTCAAAACTTCAAACAAATTAAAAGATATACTGCTAAAATTAAACAAACTTAAAGATAAGTACAAACTAAAATTTAAAAAGAAACATGTGCGGAAGATATCCATCATCTTGGGCTAGTCATGGGCTTTGTGGCCCATAACATACCTTTCTTAGATTTGTGATCTTAGCATCTTTATGACACTTGAGCTTTCCCATCCTCCATGGCGTGTAGGTATCTGGAGAACTCTCAGCAGCATCACCTGGGCGTGTTTCGATGGCATCTCCACCACCTAGTGGTGTTGGGAAACGTATGATGAGCTCCCTTACAACTGATATTTTATCAATCTGATCTTTGTTGTTTGTTCTTTGAATTTTTGTTAGTCAGTGTTTGATATATTCTTCTGTACAGCTAGAATTGTGGATCCAGTGAGGGAGTTCGGATCCCCAGGCTTAGGTAATGTGTGCTTGGAAGGAAAGAGTTGATGGTTGGAAGATGAAGCAGGAGAAACCTGTTGTACCGATGACAACCAGCCATCCTCCTTCTGAAAGAGGTGGAGATATTGACGCGAGCACAGATATTCTTGTCGATGACTCTCTACTGTGAGTTCCCGCTTGATTTAAATTTCAGTTCCATTCTGAAGAAATTGAGAATGCTCAAATTATGTTTTGTTATCCTGCATGTTTACATTTCTTCTTGGTGTAGGAATGATGAAGCACGGCAGCCTCTATCAAGGAAGGTTTCTATCCATCATCGAGAATAAATCCTTATAGGATGGTTATAGTATTGCGGCTTGTAATTTTATGCATTTTCTTGCACTATCGAATAACCAATCCTGTGCCGAATGCATTTGCTTTGTGGTTAATATCAGTAATCTGTGAAATTTGGGTTTGCTATATCCTGGATCTGTCTCCTCAAATGGCTTCCATCACATAAATCTCGATCGAAACTTTTTCGAATACTCTAATTCTACACTTCTTTAGTTCATGTGTCAGTTATATTTGTCATCTCTCCAGTCTTATTCTTCATGTCATCTGCTTTACTCCGATATGTCATCTGTCTCTATCACCTCCTTCATTTTTGATGCTTTTCTTTGCTCTAGGAGGTTTAGTTTAGTTTTGTTTTTATTTTTCTTTTTTGGTGGTAACATGTAGGAATCACTAGTTCTTACTTTTCACACCTGATTCTGGAACTTTATTACTTTTGTATCAGATATGACCGTGAAGGAGAGCCATCGCAGTTGGCTGCAGTTGACATATTTGTCAGTACTGTTGATCCTTTAAAAGAGCCGCCTCTTGTTACAGCCAATACTGTCTTGTCCATTCTTGCCGTTGACTATCCAGTTGACAAGTATCATGCTACGTATCGGATGATGGTTCTGCCATGTTGACTTTTGAAGCTCTATCAGAAACATCAGAATTTGCAAGAAAAGGGTTCCTTTCTGTAAGAAGTACAATATTGAGCCACGGGCTCCAAATGGTACTTTGCTCAGAAGATTGACTACTTAAAGATAAAGTTCAGCCATCTTTTGTAAAAGATCGTAGGGCTATGAAGGTGAAAGACTTCTCCTCAATAGAAACTAATGGCCTTCGCATTTTAACAAGTTTCTTAGGTTTGTTTTTCTTCCGTATATCATACAGAGAGAATATGAGGAGTTCAAAATTCGTGTTAATGGATTAGTTGCCAAGGCTCAAAAAGTCCCTGAAGAAGGTTGGATCATGCAAGATGGTACCCCATGGCCTGGAAATAATATAAGAGATCATCCAGGAATGATCCAGGTAAGCTTGGTTCTTATTGCCAATGCACTTGTTACATATTACAAATATTTATTAAGTAGGACTAGTCCTTTAAGTTAGAGCGTTCATAAATTTTGTCCATTGCAGTGAGCAGAGTTCCTCTTCTAAATATAACATCTTTATTTCTTGTTTGCAGGTTTTCCTGGGCCAAAGTGGAGGTCTTGACAGTGAGGGTAATGAGCTGCCACGTCTGGTATATGTTTCTCGTGAAAAGCGGCCAGGCTTCCAGCATCATAAGAAAGCTGGAGCTATGAATGCACTTGTAAGTGTCAATAGAAATTTTCCCTTGTATGTTTTTCCTGTTGGCACAAATTTAACTTAGTCAAATAAACCATCGCAGGTTCGTGTGTCAGCAGTTCTTACTAATGGACCCTTCTTGTTGAATCTTGATTGTGATCACTACATAAACAACAGCAAGGCCCTGCGAGAATCAATGTGCTTTTTAATGGATCCAAATCTAGGAAAATATGTTTGCTACGTTCAATTTCCACAGAGATTTGATGGTATTGATAAGAGTGATCGATACGCCAATCGCAACACTGTCTTCTTTGATGTGAGTTCATCATCATTGCATAAATGTTTACCCCTCTTTGGTACTAGATCCTACCGTAGGATTGCTCTAGATGTTTTTTTCGAGGAGCCTGCTTGCAAATATTCTTTGTTAATTTGATGCAAAGCTTTTTTCCCCCCTTTTGAGGTGGTTATCTACAACTAATATGAACATGTTCTGGGTGATCAATCAACTTGAGAGGTTTGGATGGCGTTCAAGGCCCTGTTTATGTGGGCACTGGTTGTGTCTTTAATAGAACAGCTTTGTATGGTTATGAGCCGCCTCATAAACCTAAACAAAAGAAATCTGGAGTGTTCTCATCTTGTTTTGGTCGGTCAAGTAAGAAAACTTCTAAATCAAGTAAAAAGGGATCTGATAAAAAGAAATCTAGCAAGCATGTCGATCCCACAGTTCCTATCTTCAGCTTGGAGGATATAGAGGAGGGTGTTGAAGGTATGGTTTCTTTTAAAATCAGTAATTTTAGTTTAGGTCCTTAAAATCTTGAATAGGCATGCTAATATCCATTTTCACGCCTGTTTATCCTGTCCTGTTGATTATTCTGGTTGTGATTGTTCCACCATTTTGACAAGTTTTTAGTACTGATACAGATGATATGTATCTAATAACATTTCATATTTCGACCCTTTATGATTTATAATCAGTCATACATTTAATATTTCATCCTCTGTTAATCTCCTGGCCTGTAAATTGCTCCAGGTGCTGGGTTTGATGATGAAGAAGTCATTGCTCATGTCCCAAATGAGCCTTGAGAAAAGATTTGGTCAGTCTTCAGTTTTTGTTGCATCCACCCTCATGGAGAATGGTGGTGTTCCCCAGTCTGCTACACCAGAAACTCTTCTAAAAGAAGCCATCCATGTTATTAGTTGTGGTTATGAAGATAAGACAGAATGGGGAAGTGAGGTTAGTTGGAATCTAAATTCCTTATAATTTTATATAACTCAGACAAGGTTCCAATCGAATACAAGTGATCTGTAATTGTAGAATTGTCTTGTTTTTGTTTTTAAAATTATTTTTTTTGCTTTTACCTAAACATTTTACATTAGCATGTAATCCATGCGATAATGTAACGGTCATTTCTCCTGGTTCTATTTCCAGATGATGGATTTATGTTCTGTCACAGAAGATATTCTTACAGGATTTAGATGCATGCTCGTGGCTGGCGATCTATTTACTGTATACCTCCAAGACCAGCATTTAAGGATCAGCTCCTATTAATCTCTCCGATCGTCTGAACCAAGTGCTTCGATGGGCCTTGGGTTCGGTGGAGATCTTGTTTAGCAGACATTGTCCTATATGGTATGGCTATAAGGAAGATTGAAATGGTTAGAGAGGTTTGCTTATGTCAACACCACAATTTATCCAATCACGTCCATTCCTCTCGTATTCTATTGTACGTTGCCAGCTGTCTGCTTGCTTACTGGCAAGTTCATTATCCCACAGGTTGGTTTTCGTCTCCAAAATTCATGTCCCTGCCTGCCTCAAAGTTAAACTTATATTTGTCATCTAATGCCGCTGGACTGTACTCTTGACTACTTTAATCGGTTATAGTTGATAATTTAATAAGTTATAGAACCACATGCTGTTATATTTTAACTGCATACTCATCTTTCATGAAAATTCACCTGATCCTCCTTGCAGATTAGTACATTGCAGTATCTGGTTTTTGTCCCTCTTCTCTCCATTTTTTGCGACGGGTATACTCGAGATGCGGTGGAGTGGTGTTGGAATCGATGAATGGTGGAGGAATGAGCAGTTTTGGGTCATTGGGTGTCTCTCGGCTCACCTCTTTGCAGTCTTTCAAGGTTTGCTCAAAGTACTTGCTGGAATCGACACGAACTTCACTGTCAACGTCCAAGGCCTCAGATGAAGCAGGTGATTTTGCTGAACTTTACATGTTCAATGGACGACTCTTCTGATCCCCCCGACAACTCTCCTCATTAAAACTTGGTTGGCGTTGTTGCTGGGATTTCTTACGCAATCAACAGTGGGTACCAATCATGGGGCCCACTTTTCGGGAAACTATTCTTTGCCTTCTGGGTGATTGTTCATCTCTATCCTTTCCTTAAGGTCTCATGGTCGCCAGAACCGTACACCCACGATCGTTGTGGTATGGTCCATTCTTCTTGCTTCAATTCTTTCGTTTTTTATGGGTTCGAATCGATCCGTTCACCCTCGAGTCACGGGTCCTGCTATCGAGGAGTGTGGAATTAACTCTAGAGTGGCACGCAACTTCTTTCTCAAGTTTCGTTAAAGCCTTTAAGAATACTCATATTCAATAGTTGCTCGTGTGATTGATAGTGGCGTATACTTTTGTCTCGATGACGTTTGTATTTGTGTAGAGATAAAGAAAGATATTTATCTTTTTTCCCCCTTGTTGTTTGTTACCAGAATTGATTAAATAATAACCTTTTATATCTCTGATCGAGGCTCTGTGGGAAAAAAATTGTATTTATAATGATACGTAATATAATATAGGACCCGTGTCCCATATTGAATTTTCTTTTACTCGACTCATCTAGTTTTCCTACTAGAGGTTTTAGACGGATTCCCTTCGATTAAGAAATTTTCAAGTATTATCCTTTTTTTTAAAAAAAAAAAAATAGAGTTCAACATGAATATTGAATATTTTTCAGTGACACAACGACATTTTTGTACATGGGAGCTACGGCAACCTTCAAGTGGTGACTGGTGAAATACCTAAGAATGAAAATTCAAGCATCAAAACATATATGAGGGTCGTCTATTTATTTTTTTTTTTTAAAAAAAAAAACACATGTTGGGCATTTCAAAATTCTTGGAAGAATGGTAGTTAAGAATATATCTAGGATTAGGAGATAATTTAAAAGATTTTTGAGGAAGGAATCTTCTGAATTTATAAAATTATATATATAACTTAAACTGAAGGTGCTTATCACCTTTAAAATGTACATATAACGTGAATCACAAGAATTGATTTCGAAACTTGTTAAAGTTTTATAACCACCGTTATAACAATTCTACGGTTAAGTGGTAATTTATCACATGTGTATCGCTAATAGATAATTTTACTCATATGATTTATAAATAGGAAGCTTATATTCATGTTATTTGAAAATAGACTTTTACCCTCTATTATTTTTAAAATACAGTTCATCCAATGTGGCTTGTAAACATACATACTGCCCCTTATATGGAGGAGTGTTTTGCATATATTTTCAAATCACATGTGGAAACCCAGGGACGAATCTACGGGTAATGAGAGGGGCAGCTCCCCCCTCAAAATAAGTTTTTATTTATATTTGTTTATTAAATGGAAGTCAGGCCATCTGCTCCAGTGGTGAGGAAATAGAATTGAATCTAATAACTCCAGTTCGAATTCTCGGTGGAACAATTTTGAAACAAAAAAATCTTTTTTTGGCTTAAATTTCTGGGTAATTTAACTAAATACCTTAATTTAATAAACAATTATCAAAATAACCTCAAAAATAACAAATTTAAAAGTACCTTAGCCGCCAACTGGATTGGCGTGTTCAATGTGTCACTCCAACTGATTTGGCGTGACCAACGTAGAATAATAGTCACGCCAACTGATTTGACGTGACTTTTTGTTTTATACTTTCACACGCCAACTGGGTTGGCGTGACTTTAAAATATATTAGTCTCCCAGTCCGCCAATCCAGTTGGCGTCTCTATTTGTGATTAAATAAAATCATCCGCCTCTCATTTCTCCCACACAATTCACTCGAGTCTTGTATATTTTTGTTATATGATAAAATTCTGAATATACTCTGTATTGCACAGAAAAGATTTTATTAGCTACTAGTAATATTTAATATCTATAGTTATCAAATATGTCTATTCAAGTTTTATTTTTATTGTGGGGTAATATTATACAAGATTTTGAGTTCGTCCGATATGATCGTGGTCCATCAAGAGGTACAACCATACACGTACAAGTAATTTTCTACAATTATTAAATAAAGTATATGATTCACTGGGTTCGATCGCAACTAGTTTCTTTTGACTTATATGCTAGCCATATTTCAAAGATTTTTCGGGGTTACGTCAGACTATTTTACTCATAGATGATGATTACAATTTAACATGCTACTTGATTCATAACAGGGTCATAGTTGCTTGGAATTTATATACAAAGCAGAACCAAGGAATTATGATTCTAGTTCAGAAATGCCATGAGTGGCAGTTTTTTCAGAAGGATTGACGACATCTGTTATTCAAGAGACGTCCTTTGCTCGACATCAAGCTGATGGTTCATATAGTGTGTGTAAGACCGAGATGATCATCCAGTAGATGTTTATAAATGTTGCTGATGACCACGAGCAGACATTTTGCTGATTTTGGTCAAATTCATTCTGAACCAAAGGGGATTCCATCTGATGATGAGGCACATGCTGATGATGATGAAGTTATATTGGTGTGATGGCAGAAGCAGTTGAAAACCAAGAGGAGGAGGCACCAATGAACGAGAAGTGTCAGTTACAACCATGACATATGATCGTATCTTTATCCAACAATCCCATTCTTTCCATGACACATCCAGAATTTTGGGAGATTCGATCGACAATCCAACAGGCCGTTGGGGGAGTTTTTATGATTACTCCAAAGGTGAAATCTATTGCACAACATGGTCTTCAAGATAAATTCATATGCAAGGCACCGTGAAGGATTTTCAGTACATGTTGCAAAACGTGAGTACCACGTTGTTAAGAGTACAAAAACATTGTGGAAGTAATATGCAAACCCGTTTCAGAGATATACCTTGCAGATGGTACCCTGCGTGCATGTTTGGATAAAAAAGTTGGGTTATTCAAAATACCAAATATGGTGGTCATCACACTTGTCTGCTGAGTGACTGTCGCTTGATCATTCAAACTTGGATAAGAAATGATTGCGAGCTTGTTATTGGAATCGTTCGTCGTGATCCAGCTTATGAAATCAAGTATGTGATTCAAACAGTGAAAGATAAGTATGATTTGAATATCATATGCAAAAGGTTGGCATAGTTTGAAACGTGCAGTACGGAACGTGTATGGAACATGGGAGAGCTCGGTCAATAAATTACCTTTCTATATGAGAGCTTTGCAAAAATGGAATCCAGGCACAGTCGTGGAGCGGGATCATCTTGATAATGCAAGACCAAGAGAAAAAAATTTTGAGTTATGTTTTCTGAGCCTTCCAACCGTGTATAGATGGTTTTCCTCTACGGTACTGTCGTCAAGTTATTACAGTGGATGGCACACATCTATATATAAAATATCAGCATAAGATGTTGATTGATTTTCCATGGACGCGAATAATCAGTGTTACCGTTGGCATTTTTCAATTGTGGATGAAGAGAACTTTTGTCATGGAAATGGTTCTTGGAGATGGTTAGCAAACACATTATTGGAGAATCTGGCTGCGTGTGTTTTGATTTCTGATCGACATCCTGGCCTTATTGG
>CAJQUN010002873.1:0-21292 GCA_907163345.1 Haberlea rhodopensis | reverse complement strand
GTGAGAATATCAGAGAGAGAACGTGTGATCTCTAGTGTAACAGAGAACAGGTCGCTTAGAAGTTGAACAAAACCAATCCAAATTCAATATAAATTTATGCAATAAATGTTACTGTAATAAGAAAAACCGTTTATATTCCTTAAAAATTAAAAACAGATGTTTAAAAAAAACATGTTTGATAGTATCTTGAGCTAGTAGCAATAGCTCACTTGTAATTTGTCAAATAGACGGATACCCGCTGTGGTGATTTGAAAATAGACATTTTATCCCTGTGGTTTACAAAATAGTCAGTTTACCCCCAGTGGTTGAAAAAATATGCATTTTACCCCATGTGGTTTGTGAAAATAGGCATTTTACCCCCTTATAGTTTGTGAATAGTTGTTAAATACACCACATAGGGGGTAAACGGTCTATTTTATAAACCACACTATTTTCACATATCACAGGGGTAAAATGCATATTTCAAATCACACGGGGTAATCCGCCTATTGAGGAAACTATAGGGGGGTAATCTGCCAAAAACCTAGTATCTGCTAACAAAAAGATGATAAATAAACTCCCAAAACAAAACCAAACCCTCTATTAAAAAATATAATTAAAATATTTAATATTATTTTTACCTACTAAAATAATATTTTCCTACTATTCATATTATATCAAAATTCCATAGTTTCATATTTATTAGTACAAATAGTTTTTTATTATTAATGCAATTAATAACTAAGAAACCAGGAGCAGAATATTTATGCGGAACCAAACAAGATTTGAGACAGATTCCTAATCTACAAAACCAGATCGAAAAATGGATGCATTTCATCCACAACCGCCAAACCAGTATCACAGTACTTAAAACGGGGAATGGCTTTATCTCCGAGGTAGTGCAAGCCTACAAATTCAAGGGGAAACCACCAGCATCTCAACTAGAAAACGTTCAAGGGAAACCACACGCTGGGTAGTAAAAGAACCCCATAAACACACAATCTTCTCTGCAAAATTACAGAACTATACAAGATCAGTATTATTAAGCACACAATTCTTGTCTGCAGTGTGCGAATTGGGTTTACAATCTCAAATCTTTAAAAGCTTCTAACGGCTCTAACTAACCAGTCCCTAACTGAAATCATGAAAGATATACTGTTGTTTTACTTTCCAGACTTGAACAAAGAAGAAATGTTGAAACAAAATCAACATATATGCTACAACCAATCAACCACCCCTTCATCCAACTCCTTCAGTTTCAGTTTTCTTCGAAATTCACTTTGATGAATGCAAAACAAACATGGAAAGCAATAATGCCGCAAATTTCAGACAAGTTACATTATTCATATCCATTAACACTGAAAAAAGTGTGGTCAAGATCAGGCATGACACAGGGAAACTAAATGAAATTGGAATGTAGTAATAAATTCAAAATGACCATTAGCATACAACTGACTTAATTTGAAATAACTGCACATATCATCCTCAGCACTGCACAGTATTCAACGGCCACAGAAAAAAGGCAAAAGGCTGTTGCTCAGAAACCATGAATCTTGATATGCTCTTTTTCACGATCCCAGCCTTTTCAAATCAAAGATTAGAAAGATTAGATTATCGACATACAAGCTTCAGAAGTGCAAAGTTCAGCAATATGTTATTACTTAGTACTTAATGTTTCCTATCTAAGTTTTCATCCATTTGAATAATGATTCTGACAAGCACATTTTCAGGCCAGCCGATTTATGGTGAATGAAGTATCAGGAAATCACCTGAACGAGAAAAGGAAGAAACGTTCTTCCGCTGATCACCTTGGAGTTGAATAACCTTCATATCAAAAACATTTATTGAATAAAATGAAAGAGTTAGAGTGAAGTAAATGAATTAAAATCAAAATAAACAAAACCTGGCCTAGTTCTGGGTCCTGAACAACAGTTCCATTGCAGCAAAACTCTTTCTTAAGATCCTTCAAGATTTTGTTATAGCTGAACTCTTTCTTTAATCCCTGCACAGTTGTTAGGCTTTTCCGACCATTGCGCTGCTGCACGCGAATGTGAATGTAGTCTTTTGACCCAGCATCAGAATTCTCAGCATTTGCATCAGCAAAAGGATCTGGCCAAGGGGTAAAACCAAGTCAAACATTTCAAAGAAAGGAAAAGGATTTCTAATCTCTCTGGATCTAGCAAAAGACAACCACATCACTTTTCATTCATTATTATATGAGTTGAATATTTAGTTATTTACCATCATTCTTATTCCTTAATCTACTATAATTTTCCGGTTTTCAAACCATCACAGGAACTATAATAGCTTCAAAATACAAAAAGGAGTTGTAGAGAAATATACCAAAAGCAGTAGGAGTCTGGATGTCAAAATCAGACATGAAACTTCGTTGATGTAGTGATAAACGAGTGAACAGGATGTTCTGAAGCTGGATTTGATCAGACCTGACTAAAGATAAGAAATACGACTCAAAGATCACTCAATAAAATCATCAGCAATTAAGATCTGGGAAATGAAATTCAGCATAGTATTACAGGAATAAACAAATAATATGATATCATGTTTCAGAATGAATTGTGAAGATAAATAGGAAACTATATAGCTGTTAGATTTAGGATTCTACGTTTGGTTGTATCAGGAAGTCCTTCAGAATTCACTAAGAAAAAAGATGTGAAAGTGTTCGCCACCAAACTTTAGCCATCACAAACACAAGACTGGCAATAAAAAGACTGTCCATGTAGACAACAAATTCATGAACTTCATTTATCTCCCGTCACAAGCTGCACAAAAATAATTCGAATTTGACACCCTGTGAATTAAAGTCAATTTTGTTAACGAGTTTCTAGCCATCCAGTTTATAAGCATAGGAGAATGATTACAAATATAGAGGTTAAAGCTACCTGACTTATACCCACATGCGGATTTTTAAAAACAACCATTAATAGACAGTTATATATCACTGAAAGCATCGAGAACCTGGAACTAGTATACCCAAGGCTGAAACACAGATTCAAGAAAACAATAAATCTACAAGATTGGATTGCATAAATTTGTTAATGTAAAAGGATTATATAGTCTAGAACCCGAACACCATATGAATAAACTCAAACGAAAATCGCCAAAAAAAAAAGTAATTAGAGCATGATAAGGTTCATTGATTAATTGACATAAAATCAAGCAACAAAAATTTCCATCTATGGCATAAACTAAATAATAAAGCGAGGTAAGAGAAATTAATAGGAATCCAATCTCCGATTCGTATCATAATTGAATAAAACAGATTAAAAGGATGCATCAAATGGGATGTAATGGAATCGAGAGGATCACCTGACCAGGACATTAGGGCTTGATAGAAGACTAAAACGAATAAACGAGATTAATGAAGGGTAAGAGCTCTTATATTCGAGTCGTCTCAAAGCGTACGTGGCAATATTATAGAGCGAGTTTCACGTTCCTCCTGTTGGGTTGCGTCAAGTTGACGATGGTATGAATATGGGCCTCTATAAAAGGCCCGTTAAATTAAATAATAATTATAATTTATAATTACAGTAGACGACGCACACGCGTTGCGTGTGTAACATAATATATAATGCATATGAATTGATTCGTGAATGAATAAATGAGACATATATATTGGTTAATATTACAATTCAAAAGATGCAACAAAATACCACAACAAACCATTGGAGGGGGTAGTTGAGTTTGGTAATTGAATTTGCCATACCAAAGGTAGTTATATAAGGGGTTATGCATTATAATATATAAGATATTTATGTTTTATTATTATTTTAATTTTTTTTTAAAGGCATAATTTTAGTTTTTGATTATATGCATAACGTAATTCAACTTCTAAGTTGAAGCTACTGATCAATATTTAGATTTTGTAAATCATGTAATATAATCATAATTATAATAAAATGCCTTTTGTGGTATTATATTTCCATTATTTATTTAATTAAATAAATAATAAATTAATATCCACGAATTTAAGAATTGAGTATTAATTTATAGATTAATGAATCACATAATTGAGTTATCATAATGAAATTGGTGTTGAATATCTCGTGAACTATCTTGAAAAAATAACAGTAGAGAAAGCTGACCGAGCAGATAATTGATAGCGTCATGAAAAATGATAAAGATGACGAAATTGAATATGATACTATAAATCATTTATCTCGAAAGGAAACTCTTAAAGCGGGGATGACATTGACTAATTTTTTCCCGAACTTCGCAAGAATCACACCAAAAATCACACCAAAAATTATTATTATGTTAAGAAAAGTCATAAATGAGATTCAAGTTAGCACCTTTCAATAAGACAAATGATAATTGAGCTATTTTTCATGAATGTATTAATGATTTATTAATTGTATATATTGATATTATAAATTTAACCGAATTATTTAAGTTAAACATGTTGCCCCAAGTCGAGATTCGACGCAAATTATTAATCGAGTTTAAATTATGGAGGTTATACTCTATATTGTTAATAATAATAATAATAATTAAAATATAAAGGAATGAATTAGAAAAACCGTCAAGCATTATAGGCCAAGTAACCTTATCCTGTTTTATCACTCTCTACTGGATCTCCAAATTTTCCCGTATTTCAATGGCTTCTTCTAATCTCCTCCAATTTCTCCGTCACCACACAAATCCTTTAAATCTTGTTCATCCCAAACTAAATCCGCCGAACCCTTTACGCCTCGACCAATTTTCCCTCAAATGCACATCAAATTCGAATCCTCCTCTAACAAACTCCACTACCGTCTCCAACTCCACGCCTGAACCTGATCAGTTTCCAAATCCAGGCCCTGAAACAACCACCAATGCAAATGAATTCCCCATCGAAAAGCGTAGAAGGTCCGAGATAATACGAGACAGGAAATCAAGAACCGGGCTGGTGAAACCCGAGCCTAGAAACTTCGAGATAGGATGGAAGAGAACCAAACCCATTCCACTAGAGAAGCCAAAAGGGTACGTGATAATGGACTTTCTGGAGAAATTGGTGGAGCTGATGGAGAGACAGTATGGCTCCGTCGCGCTGTTGGCTAAAGTTGGAGAAATAGTGACCGAAAGAGCTAGAGAAGAAGCAGAAGTGTTGGTGGATGAAGGGAAAGTGGAGGAGCGAATGGTGACTGAGTTGTGCAGGGTTTGAAGCTTATGGAAATGGATTTGGCGATGTTGAAAGCCGCTGTTAAAGAAGATACTTTGAATGAGAGGCTTCAACAGGCCAAGGCACGCTGCAGACAGGCAATTCTTGTCGCCAACTCTTTTTGAAGAACTTGCCTGTAGTCTGTATCGATCGAAATATATGTTAATTAAATTATAGAAAATTTCTGCAACTCCACCTGGTTTCACATCTGCGTCTTCCTTTTGCTTAGAAATATGGTTTCATTCTGCGGTAGAATAGTGAAGAAAGATCACATAATGCATTAAAGTTTCTGCTTTTAAAAAATATATATTTATGAGACGATAAAATTCTATGCTTTAACAAGGAATATAAAACGAAATCTAATGCTAAACGGGTACTTTACACATTAATTTGATCGAGCTTTATCCTAGTATTGTCAAGCTAATCGAACGATATATGAGATTTATGCCACTGGACCACAAGAATGGTGGCTAATTGTACATGAATGTGAAATTGTATTCACTGTTGTAAATTGTGTAGCCATTTTCTATTAAAATATAAACATCGACAAGAATGCATGAAACCCAAATAAAAATATCATATGGAAGTAATAATATTTTACAAATCCATATTTGTAGTCGCTCAACATCTATTAGTATAGTGGTCCCGTCGTTTAATATATAATAGGAGATATTAGTTGAGTATTAGATTTGGTGCATGAAATAATATAGCAATATTCGTACATTTTCTGATCAAAACTTCAGACCTCAGTCATCACTGGCAATTCAAAATTCCTCATAAATACATCTTGCTTTTCAGCCATTTTACACGGCCACAAAATGTTACAAACACTCTATGCATTTGCATACTATGTACAGCAAAGAATCGCAAAACTATAGTGTAGGGAATAGGGATGCTTCATCCCAATATATATACTGTACGTATAAAATTACTAAAGCTGAGTTCTTAATAGTTCGATTAACTTCTGCATGCTTTCAAGATTCTGCTTTAGTTCCTCAATATTATTATCAATGTATTCAGCAGAGGATTCCGACCTATTTGTTAATTCAGCAGCAAGGGCAGCACATTTCGACTGTGAAACCTCAAGAGAAGCCATCGTCGAATCCAAGCCAGAACTCCAACTTCCTTGGATAAAATTACAGGATGGATTGAGCCCAAAACTGCTGGGGCTACTGCCTCTGCTCAACTTCTCAGGAGTAAAAATCTGCTCAAAATTATTGCTTCCTGCATGTCACGGAAAACAGAAAAATCAGAAAAACAGTAACCCATGCAGGTGTTCTAAAAGAAAAGGGCTTGGAACTGGTTTACAGTTCCCGCTATGTTTTCTTGCAGTACCCAAGTTACTTAGTTGACTGATAGCTGCCGAGCCTATGGATCCTTCTAATTTGAGAATACGCAGGATTCCAGCAGCTATTCTACCCATAGAATCAACCTCGGACTTGCAAAGGAGAACCAGATGTTGCAGCTCATCCTTTGTCACTACGGCCTCGATCTAGGAAGTGGAATAATTTCACCATATTACTTTTGAGTTAGAAACAAAAAACTGATATAAAACACAACGAATTTAAATTCTCTTTACCGGTTCTTTCACTGAGAATTTTAAACTTTCCACCATCCACCTGGCCATTGACTCAACAGCATCGCCATCTTCAGAAGCCATCAATTCAACTTCCATATAGACACCATGGTTGCCATAAGCTTGCTTTTCTCTTTCAGTCGGACCATTCTGCAAGATACCTTTTTCAGGTATCCCATTCAACATGATCCCTGCAAATCCACAGGCTTTAAGATCTGCAAGCCTTCCATCCCAACCTACAAGCATTTTAGACGGTGTTACCTGAGATGACTCTGTGATGCAAAGTTGGTAACGAGATATTACAGTGGAAGATTACAATAATTTCCAACAGTTAGGTTCTTGTTTTGGCTAAACAATAATAAAAGCACATAATACTGATACTGTATCAACAGATGTGTATGTATCTAAAATACCTAATACCCATCAAATAATTTTCAATTAAAAAAGGTTTTTCCCCACTAAATCCAACAGCCACTTACAACTAGCAATAAATATGTTGATTTGCAATCATGACAGGATGAATAACTATGTAGACCCACAGCAAAAATCTCATGCATCAAAAAGATAAATCTGAAAAGGTTGAAACATCTCAATATCATCAAGAAGAAGTCACAAGCCATCGGGAAGAAAATAAATTCACTATCAAGATTTTAATTACCAAGTATAAAAAAAACACTAATTACCAAGTATAAATAAAGCACATAATTGTCAATATAGATAGCTCTAGGCTAAGGAACAGATGCTCACAGTGATTGACTCGATTGGATATTTGTTCTTTAGACTTGGTTTTCCATTTCCAACTACTACGTGCTTTGGACTGCTTTTCCTTTGGCATGCAATCTCTGAAATGTTGCGTGCCAGCACCTCTCTTCTCTGTAAGAATTTTCAGAATCACAAAAGGACCTCCTATTGCCCATCTCCTGTGAACCTTCAAGCGCAAACAACCAATCTTTCAACTGTATTGATAGGTCCACATCATCAGGTGCACCCAAATGAAGAAGGCCACTGTCATTTCCATCTTCTGAATTAGAATCTAAGCATAGAGAAAACCAAATAAAAAAAAAAAAAAAATTTACAGATGGAGAACAGACGACAAACAAGCTGATAAGTAATAGTGGCTTGCTCATACGCTCTCCAGGCCCATCCATTATCAAAGGTGATGTTTTGAAAAGCTTTGACAGAGGTCCAGAGGATAATTTCTCTAGCCCTTTAGTGAGACCCTCCCCTGGTCCACCGTCTGGGCCAAGAATTCCGAACCTATGAAGCAAAGATTCAGTATAGTTCATTCCTCCACCAAGGCGGACACCAGCTACACAAGCAGAGATATTCAAAGAATGGCACTCGATATCTTGGGCACTATATGGAATCACATGGACCACGTGTATATCCAGAAATGGTAAGGTACTCTTTTGAACCCAAAGACAGCTCGTAACTTATGGTATTCATTTTCATCGAGATGAACAGAATCTGAGGTTAAATAGGAGCCATTCTCATGTCCCAAGCTATTCGCAGTGCCTGAACATTCCACCTCGACTCTATCCCACTGTAAAGTAGATGATATTGCTCTAGCACCACCCAGTGTTCTATGGCTGACTTTGATGGATAGATTTTCTCCCATCAAACGAACTAAGGGATTATTGGAACATCAGAAGAAGATTCCAAAAATCTTAGCTGAAGTTCCTCCACAGCTAGAGATACAGCAGTATCACCAGGAACCTTCTCCATCATAGTTCCACCCAAAGAGTCATTTTTTGTTCCATTTGATGTTCGGTTTTTCCCTACCAGAGCTATCTTTTCGCAAACCGTGCCAAAATATGCATAGAGATCTAGAACAAAAAATAGTTCCTCGACTGAAGTGTTTGACAAATACTGTTGACATGCAAGCCCTACTCTAACAACCCCTCCTGGAGGTGGGACATTGTTAAAGGACTGCCATCTGCAGTCACCATAGCTACCTCAAGACAAACATCTTTCATCTCAAGGCATCTCCATAAATCCGGAGACTCCGCGAGAGATTTGTTCCTTCCAATTGAGCTGTTGTCAGTCGCCAAAAACAAACAAATCAAAGAAGCTGAAGCAGTCAATTTCCTCTGGCTGGCATCAATTGGTTGACCTTTCCAAAGACAAAAGCATGCTGGATCTCTCTCAAGGTTTAGTAACCTTGGTTTAAGGGAAGGTGACTCGGAAAGCATCAAATCTTGAATATGAAGTCTTGCACCAGTAAATGAACTCTCAAAAGGTGTGTCACAAATTATAGAGGCATATTCTGGTTTTCTTATTTCCAGTGGGACAGTCATATCTAAACTTTAAGATTAAACACAAGAGATTTAATTGAAAAATCTGGCAGCATGGCTCCACGATTAACAACAATTCCATCAGCAAAAATGATGATATCCTCAGACAGGATTCCTCCTGAAGATGGATCTGATTAAATGGGTGAGAGGTATGCATTAAATCGAAATCAGAATAAATGAAATCATAATAAATGACGTCTATGAGTTATTATATACATGCAGGAAAAGAAAGGGCAAGATGGATACTTACAATTAGTGGCTGACAGTCTATAACGGTTCTTGAAGCAAATATTGGAGGACTTGGGGAGGGTAAGAGCTGGAGACAGTGGAGGCTTATCAGAGGCACTCCACGGTTCAATTGCCACGGCTGGTCTCCCAGGGGATATATTGGAGGACATAAGTTCTTAACTGCGTAGACGGCAAGAGAACACAATCACTTTCAAAGTAACAAAAGCAGAGTCAAAATCCATATCGATTTTGAAAATCACAGGATACCAAAGTCTGGAACATCTGATAGATCAACTGAAGCAGTTTCCATGGACGGTTGTATTAAGGTGCATGGAGGACGTGCAAAGGTGTCCCTGCATTTTATTTCACCATATATAAGAACTCAATAGCATAACATTCATAGATGCCATGGATAACAAAATGACATCATGCAAGTGAATAGGCGTTCAGTACAAAATCTTATTCAAGAAAGCCTCTCTGAGCCACAAATATAATAAATTGTGTCCCATAAACCTTGGATAATAACAGCAGGATATGGATGAGTTAAAAATAGCATGTCACTTGAGCAAAATACTTCATGAAGCAAATAAAACCTACTTTGTTTACAGTTGAACAAATCACTAAAAACATAAATGGGGCTTCAGATTGATGGCGATATAGATTATTGCTTTAGATTTCTAATCAGATGGCATGCAATATCATGGGAGTTCGATAACAATGACCATTATTTTACTCGACACAGTATCATGACAGTTTGTTCTGTACTATGATTTTCTGACTGAGGATGCCAATGTTGTTTGAAGAAAACAATGAAGTCTGATCTACAAGATCATACATCAGTTGCACCCCGACCTATGATACGTAGGTTCGTTCAACTACCTCAAAAACAAGCCACCTATCATAACTCGAGTCAAGTACTTGCCATTTTCTCCATCAGAAACACTTGCCTACGAGAAGAAATAAAGCGCTTAGTATTTGGTCCAAGCAAGAAATCATATTAGAGTTAAACTTCTTTCAAGTTTCATAAAGACAATACCGAGAAAAAAAACAGTGACTGCATCAAAAGTTCTAGCTGGAACTCTGTAAGACAAACAAAACTTGTTAGACCAAAACATAATGTCTTTGGACCAAAAAGAATGTTGGGAGCAACAATTGCCCCTACTGGTAGGACGGTCAAATCGTATTTAAAATTTGATAGTTGTACCGGCTGGTACAAAGCGACAAACACTCGATCCTACAATTGGTGTCAGAACTAAGGTCATGTATTCGATCTCATAAGTTATAAGTGGTACAATTATTGAAATGCAGCGCTTAAATTGCCAAAAGAATGTTGGATGCAACAATTGCCCCTACCAGTTGACCGGTCAATACGTAGCGTTTAAATTGCTCTGTAGTTTAAAATGTTTTAGTTGCATCGGTTTTGTATTGGTACAAAAGCGACAAACACTTGATCCTACAATTGGTATCATAACTAAGGTCGCATATTCGATTCCCATGAGTTATAAGTTGGTAAAATTATTAAGCGGGAAATTGTTGAGGAGCAACAATTGTTCATACCAGTAGAGTGGTTGAAACGAAATGCTGGGGCTACTCTGTGGTCAAAAGGTTTGACTTGTGCAAGCTATAGTTTTGTGATAAAACGACAAATATTTGATCCTATAAATAATAATGCCGCTAGTGCACTTGCAGTTGGGGGAATCAGGTAGAGGTAAAATCTTTTGTTACTCTAATTTAAAACTAAAGCATTTGGAAGGTGAACCACAAGAAAAGGATTGCAGAGGTATGCATTGCACGGCAGAAAAACTAACCGGCATCTTTTATGCATAGAAATATGTGATCCACAATCATCGAGACTAAAGAACATCCAGCTGCTTCCGTAGACCGCTGCCAAGAGAGCGGGTGTACAGGTCAAAACCTCAAAATGGTTGGTTCCCATGGTATCATCAAAATGTTGAGTTTCAAAAAAAAAAGAAAAAGAGAGAAAATGCATACTTGCTGGGCACTTGGATCAACATCTCCTCTATTTAGACAGACATAAAGTCCGGTAAAGAAACGGAGAAGAGCTCGTAATCCTGTAAACGTTGAGTTACATAAAATATAGTTCTGGGATGCACAAAAAGAACATAAAACTCCAACACTTGCCTGGTTCACTTAAAGCAGGCAGACTGCTTCTGTAATATGCAGTTGGACTTCAAGCGCTACTGGACTATTGAGTTCTGTCCTTTGTATTGTAATCTGAAAGTAACCATTAAGCTCAGAAAGTGGTATTGTTCTTGAAAAACAAAATTCCGGTCAATGCAATGCCCATATGTAAATCATATGTGACCGCAAAAAGAATATAAATTATAATAGTATTTCCTACATGATAAATTCAACATCAAAATCTAATTTCTCGAAAAAGGGGAAGTTCTTCAAAATCAACTGAAATTTTTAAATTTGCGTACATGGGCCTCTCCTGAGATGCCCTCAACAAATCGCTCCCACCAAAGAAACTCGTTTTGTGCACCATATTCATCCTTCCTATCAGACTCGTCTATGGAGTTTGAAAAATTTCCGTCCGAGAACATATCTGGATGAGGCAGGAGGTCAATAGATAAATGTCCCCATTCAAGTTTCTGTGAAACAAAAATAGTAAATTATTTCTCACTTATTATCACATGCAAGTAAATGTGTTTTTTAAAAAATAGAGACGGGTCTTTTATTAAAGAGCAATAGTTTATGAGGGAAGTAATTAAGCAAAAAAAGATAAGAATAGGAAGAAAAAATTGTGTGCACTCTGTTTATTTAATGTTACATGTTCTTATATGTGAGGAACAAGAAAAACAAAATCTCAAACACCAAAGTGGCCATGCTTACTTTGAACACATATATAAATTTCTTGTCACTTGAAAAGTCCCGTGCCTCCTTAAGATTTACAACCTGATGGAGAAAATGTTTGACTGATTAAAAGAGTTGTTCAGATACAAATGCACCTAAATCAACATGTATAAAAGTAAAACTCTACAAGAAGTTTAGATCATGACCTCCCAGCGTTCATTTGTTGTATATAGCAGAAGATTGCGAATAGTGATTGAAGCCATAGGAGATGCCCTATTAGATTAGAAAATGTTGGATGGCAAGCATTAGGAAACAAAAGTAAATAGAAAAACAAATGGAGTGCAACCATTTATCACCCATATTTTATTGGTCTTCACCCTAAACTCTTGACGTTTTCTTGCCTCTTAAACCAGGAAATATATACAAGTCTGCGTTGATTAAATGTTCTTCTAATTTCAATATTTTTCAAATAATGATGCTGCTAAAATCGAAATTTAGCACTAGTATATTGAGATGTGTGAAAAAGGATTCTCTTAAATACTAATTTAGTTCTCAGATTATGATGTGTTCTCAACCCTGCAATTAATATAAATGGAGGCATATTTCATAGTAAATCAATATTAATCAGCTCAAACATAAGAAATATATTCTTAACATCACTGCGTATGCCCTACCCAAATTTCAACAGAACTCAAACAAGGTATGTCACTACATTCTGAAATAAAACAGGTTGACGATCATCAGTTATAGTGATTCCCACAAAAAACGCATTTGATTTTTGCACAGGAAGTGGTAATATCACATCCAAAATAAGTATCTGGGAACATAAGTTCAAAACTTCAATGCAATTTCTTAGTAGATTTAACTCTTATTCAACGGATCGCTCCCCACTGAAGAATTAAAAGATTATCTTATTAGAAAGGTGACAAGATTTTTACCAAGTTGCTCCCCCTCTTTGTCGAGCACCACCATGAGTTTCAAGTAAGAGATTCACAGTCCGCACTTCCAGTGTCATTCCATCTGCAATCTGACAAGACAGAAAATATAAACAAATGGCCATCAGTGTGAAACAGCTTGAAGTTCTTGACAAGGCAACGCACAAACATCTATATCATTTACTTAGAACATGGTAGAGCAAAAGTATACAACATAATGTAGAAATTACCTTATCAGAAAATCCATATCCACTACCCCTCCCGGCACTGACGGATGAAGCACTGCATGAAGATCCGAATTTATAACGTGAAGCTAAGGTATCCCACTACAAACAAATGAATAACTGAAATGAAGTTTCTTAATCCTGTCAGGTACCTGCTTGATCCCCTAGATGCATCTAAATGATCATCATTTTCCTCCAGAACCAGGTCAAGCCTGTCAATTTGTACCACAATTGGTTCTATTTGTACATTGCTCACCGAAGGCAGCTTCAATATCAAACAATCATGTAACAATGCTCAAAATTTTAGTGGAACATCAATCCAAGAATTCGATTCAATAGTTAATTAAGTAAAGAAGTTACTGACAATAATCTCCAATTTTCCAACTTTAGCGGTGGTGACATTCAGCGCGGGTGGCAATCCTAGACTTGCGTGCAATGCATCTCCATTTATGTCTACCACAAACATACCCAAATCAACCGAATCCTCGATATCAAAATCAAATCTTTGACCAAATGGAAGCAAATTTACCTAAATTTGAAAGCTGCACGGCGCGCCCCTGCAATTTGAACTGATCTCTGCTGAATGACTTGAGCCAATACTTCAGGGTATATTCCAAAGCTCTGGCCAATATCGATTCCATCTCAATTGATAATCGAGTAGATCTACCTACCCAATAACACTTTAGCGGCTGCCCCAGAAGTTGGAAGTCTTTGAGATGATTCCGCCGGCAATGTCACTGGGATCACAGCAAGAGAGATTCAGGTGATGAACAATCTGATTTGATTGGCAAGTGCGATATGGGTTTGTAGATCTGCGGTTATGGGAGTGTAGTAGAAACTCCTGTCACGTGAACAAGATTCTATGGGCCAGGTGTAGAAAACTTTCGGCTTGCCGTGCAATCATTTTGTGGTGATGGTGTAATTATTTTTTTGCTGAAACGAATTCCGCAAATGATTGGTGTAAAGAAAGTGATGCAGTTTGAATGTGGATGTAGATTATAACATCCGCGTAGCAGAACTAGGTTTTCTTCAGACCTAGGGATTCATGAAAACGGGTAACAGTGGCGGGATAAGCGTATATTTGTCGGTTTGTTTATCAAACTGATTGGAAAATTTACGGTATTCTTGGCATGATTTAATATTAAAGTAATTATATTTTAATACAATACCTTTTTAAATATCTTTCTTATTATTATCATTCGTGTAAATTATATTAAATTTCACAGCCAATCACGACCTTAAGTTGTGATAAAGAGTATATAATCCATTTATATAATTATTATATGCATAATCTAATTATTCAATAAATTACATTTTACATGTACGATGGTATGATATTAATTCAAAAAAAAAGTTATATAAACTAACATCTAACAAGAACGTTATTGGATCCAGCCCAGCTACCGAATTTTCCGTTAACGAAGTGTGATGTTTGCAATTGCTTATTCAAAAAAAATTTATGCTATGTTTGATTAAAGTTGAAAAAAAATTTCAAAACAAATGTATGAGTGTTGTAGTAAAATAAAAAAAAAAAAAAATTAGCTTAATTTTTATTCAAATATTGTATTGATACTACAAAGTAAAAATGGTGAAAAGTATCTCATTATGTTTCTCTGCTTCTTCTTTCACCTGTTTATTTTTAGAGAAGCAATAACATAAGTAATGAAAGAAAACATTCAAAATCTGCTTTTTGGTTTGAAAAGCAGATAGATAGTTTTGAAAAGCAATCGCAAAGACTTAGAAAATAGTTTATCAACTCGATTTACGGACTAAAAATAGACTTGAAATTTTATCCACCTTGCGTATTTACGGTGTTAAGCAAAAGAATTGAGAATTTCTATATGCACACCTCTTTCTTTGATTTTTTTTAATTGTCACTCGATCGGCAAGTGGCTTGATCGATCGCGCGTCGTTGGCAAAAAGTGAAGATGATGAACAGTGCGCTCGATCGATCGAGCAAAACGACCGATCGATCGAGAATGTCAGGCGATCGATCGCGCGCGAGTGAAACTTGTTGCAAAATTTGATGTGGCTCTCGATCGATTGAGAGCTTCTAGCCGATCGATCGAGAGGCCGGGGTTTTTAATTTTTTTTAGATTATTGTGGAATCGATGTGCATGCTTTGCCGAGTCTTTAAATGGTTAATCATCATGATTGATGATGTATTGGAGGATGAATACGTGCTTAAGTATGTGATTGTGTGCACGTAATTAATTGTGACTTATTGACTGTGTTTAGCGAATAAGTCATTGGATCTCGGGGCAAGGCAAGGATTAGCTCTTTCTAATGGATTATAAGGTACGTACAACGTACGAGCATAGTTTTATACATTATTGTCATTGTTGAATGAGTAATATATTATTGTTACAATGAGTTGGCATTGTTGAGAATTATGTGATGCCGTTATTTAGCGAGCAATAGTTATGATGTTGTCGCTGTTGAGCGAACATCGGTTATGATGCTGCCGTTGTTGAGCGTGCGAGAGGATAGAATGCCGCCGCTGTTGAGCGAGCGTTGGGATACGATGAAACAGAACCGTGGAATCATTGTTGAGATATAAGTGATATCTGTAAATCATTAGTGTAATGATTTAATTATAATGACTATGGAAGTAGTGGTTTGAGCATGGGCATAGTTAATCAATTTAATGATTAACTGATTTTGAGAATTTGATGGTTTTGGCTATTGTGAGAAAAAGAACAGTATGGGGATCCCATATAATGACGATACCATACATGGAGTATCTTTTAAATTTACAACTTTATATTCTGTAAATTATGATTGTGATATTGATGTTATTGAGATGGTGTTATTGGTATGCTCACACCGTGTGTGGGTTGTTTCTGTTGGGGGACGGTAAACAGGTACAACATTCGCTCTGGAGTTGAGTTCGAGCTGGTGATTGGAAATGCTCACAGGGCATGAGGTACCAATGATGATATTGGGTAGTAAGTTTATACAAGATTATGCATTCAATGCTCGCATGTGAGCTTTTTTATATGTGTATGTGGATTTTATAAAGGTTAGGTTTCTCTTTTCATTTATGGTTTGCATGCAATTAGTTAAAGATAATTGCATATGAATTGAGAGCATGTTAGTGTGTTATGAGGTGTATACTTATGCTAGTTGAGCTGTATTGAGAATTGTACATTAAGAGGAATAATGCCAAAAATTTATAAATGGCATGCTAAGGTCATTGGGGCATGTACATGAATTCTTTAATGATTAAAGTATGCACCCATTATATGTGATAGCGCACTAATAGCCGGTTAAGGTAGCGATTACAAATGATCACAACAAACTCTCTTTTCGCTACAAAAGATGCATATTTCTTGGTTATGCAGCTCAACAAAAAGGGTATCAATGCTTAGATTTAGACTCGGGAAGAATATACATTTCCAGACATGTGGTCTTTGATGAAACTTCATTTCCAGCAAAGGATAAAGGCCGACTTTTATCAGACCTCGAAAGAACAATACCACCATGTTTGTCTCATATCTCACATTTAATTCCCCCCTGAAATATCATATCCAATCACCTCTTACCCTGCATGTGACATTCCTAACCTACCCGAGCCTCATACTGATATTCCTATGCCCATTAAGACTCATACATTGCAAGAGCCTGACAATGATGCCCCGATGCCAACTGAGACACACCCATTCCCATGACCAAACCAACTCTATCTCCCAACAAAACAAATCATTACTCAAAACCACAAGACAATACTCATATCACTCAATCAACAACACAAATCTCCAAACCAAAACATTTTCCTGGATTCAACTGCTCTATTCCACTCGTCATCCTTTTTCCGGTGTTATTTTAATTGAATCTGACCATTAGCTATACACTTTGCTCTAAAACTTCAAAAATATTTTTGCTGATCTATGTAGATGATTCATCATAACTGGATCAAACAATTCGGAGATTCAATCTTGTATAGATTGCTTGAAGACAAAATTTCATATTGGCGATCTTGGACAGTTGAGTTACTTCCTTGGAATTGAAGCCACACGTAACCATGGAGGACTTCGTCTACGACAAGCCAAATATATATCCGATCTCCTTGACAGCACAAAAATGCAAGGAGCAAAGGCACTTGCTTGTCCAATTACTTCGAGTATGAAATTGTCTTCTCATGATGGTGCACTGCTATCGGCGGCCAAAAGAATATAGACATATTGTCGGGGCTCTACAAAATTGAACAACCACACAACCGAATATTTCGTATACCTTAAATCAATAATGTCAGTTTATGCATAACCCACGACACACATTGGACAACATCAAAAAAGGTTTGTTTCGATATTTAAAAGGCATGGGTTGAGTGGTTGACTATGGACTTTTACCTCACCCTCACAATTGAACATTCAAATCTATTGTGACTCGAATTGGACTGGTAACCCGGATGACAGGAGAAGCACAAGTGGATTTCGTATTTTTCTTGGCAATAACTTAATATCATGGTGTGTCAAGAAACAAAGCATTGTTTCGCGTTCAAGCACCGAAGCGGGATATCGTAGCATGGCCTTAGCTACAACCGAAGCATACTGGATAAGAATGTTGATCAAAGACTTCAACTTCTACCTTTCCTCTCCCCTGACTCTTTGGTGTGAAACATAGGCGCCTTGCCTCTAGCTTTCAATCCGTCTTTCATGCGAAAACCAAACACATTGAAGTTGACTACCATTTCATTAGGGAAAAAGTGGTCAACAAAGATTGGTTAAACATATATCTACACAAGATCAAACCGCCGACATATTTACCAAGGGCCACACAACAACTCGATTTCACTTTTTACGATCCAAACTCATGATTGCCAAATTCATGAGTTTGCATGGGGGGTGTTAGAGGATCTGATGATATTCATTTGTGATATTAAGTTGAGAGAATCAACGGATCACAATCTCCTATCAATTGCCGTTGAAGAACAATCCAGAAAATCAAAGGAAAAGTTACATGCATCGGCTCAAGATCCACCTCCAGATTTTACTCATCCAGTTTTTATAATATAGTGCAAGGTGTACAATACATTTTGTAATCCTTATTTCCTACAAATAGTTACATGTAATCTGCTAAAGTAGATGAATGATATACAAATGATTTTAAGCAGAACAAATAAATCTTTGTTCTTTAAAGCTTTCTTTGTTTTCTTACTTGTGTCAAT
This sequence comes from Haberlea rhodopensis, assembly GCA_907163345.1. Lineage (NCBI taxonomy): Eukaryota > Viridiplantae > Streptophyta > Magnoliopsida > Lamiales > Gesneriaceae > Haberlea > Haberlea rhodopensis. Next base: position 2,911 of record CAJQUN010002873.1, on the reverse strand, counting down.
CGTTCGACTTTAATAAAACGAGTTTTAATAGATTTGAGTTGGACCACTAGTTCTCACAAATATGTAGTCATATTTGTAATGAAAAAACAACATTAAATAATTAACAAGAAAATGAGTGAATAACATTTTGCATCCTTTGGAGTTTTATTATTGAGAAATGGCGTGATAGAGTAACAATGTTATCAAATATCAACCGTTGAATGTCTGTTCAGCTCAAATTACACACACCAAAGGGCAATTTATTGTTTAATGATAATTATTCATTCATGCAGAAACTTCAATTTCTCTCTTTTTATTTTGTATTAAAGCGACAAATGAATGGTGGGGGCAAATTAAACCAGGAGGATGAATCTCGAAAGAGACGCGCATGATAAAATTTGCCAACCCGATTGCCGCTGTGCTCATTTACCAGTCCAGGGGGGCGGACGGACGTTTGAGCAGGGGCACATAATTTTTAGCCCTCAAAATTACTTTTTACCCTCTCTAAATAATATTTAACCATAAAAAATTTTTTGCCCTCCATTTTGTGTTAATATTTTTTTGCCCCTACTTCCCGGAAATGATGCGTCCCCCCACTATCTGTATGCTTCTATTTCTCATCTCCACATGCTAGGAATATCATTATTTATTTGCTTATTGGTACAATGTGTTGAGTTGATACTACCTTTAAGATAACATCATGTGACTCTATGATGATAACATATGTCGTCATCCTATACATCTGTATGTAGGATGTGTGATACGTGTACGATGTTATCCTAGGGCCACATGGTGCTACCTTTAAGGATAACATCAATGTAAACGGCAATGCTACGGCTATTGATCATTTTATTTTAGTATGTTCCAAATATTGACATGATCTATAATTCAAGTACTCGGTATGGATATTTGATGCATTTTGTGACATTGTAAAGCGTTGCATCCTAAATTTCTGTGTAGTTAATTTCATGAATGGTATGTTGTAAATATCCTTTATTCCAATTTTAAAAAATAAAAGTTCCCACCTCCCATGCATTTATAGGCAAAGGGAAGAAAAAAAATGGTAATTGCCTTGCATCCCGTGGCGGATGCAGGATTTTTTAGGAAGGGGGGCAAAAAATTTAAAATAAAAAAGTTAGGCCAAAAAAAAAAATTAGAGGTCAAAATATAATTTAGGGGGGGCAAAATGTAATGTTTAAGGGACAATTTATAATTTTTTAGGGTAAAATTACAATATTTTTTTTTAAAAATATTTTTTTAAGGTCCAAAAAAATTATTTTTTTGGAGCAAGTGGGGGCACTTGCCCCCCCTTGCCCCTTTAATAGATCCGCCCATGCTTGCATCCTAAATTTTTATTAAAATTTGAGCTTGCAAAAGCTCGTCTAGCAATTTAAATTTGCCTTGATCCTAAACTTTTTCTTCAGAAATAACATCCGAAACGTATCGTCATCCTAGGACCATATAATACTACCCTTAACAAGAACATCTAAATTATATTCTTATTTTATCAAACTCTCAATATTTAATGATTTTACCTGACATTTTGTGGGATCTATAAAAGAAAAGGAGCTTTATTAAAGCAACTGTTTTAAGTTTTAACTCTCTAAAAATGTCTAAGATTAACTTATTAAATACAACCTAGAACCTTACCTAGAAGAAATTTTTTAATTTTATATAAAAGAAAAGGAGTTTAACTTTTATATAATTAAAATTGTTTTAATTTCATAGAAACGATTTTACAATAAAAAAAATTATAACACTAGAACCTTACCTAGCGACAAAAAATATGAAGAAATTTTAACTGCTTAATCTATCCAAGGAAGGGTCAACTAGGATTCAGTTGCAGATACATAAAAAATGTGTACGTCTAGTAAGTACGGGTGTAGGCGGGGTAGTGGGTAAAATACAAATAAATTACAAATTATATATTTTACAACTGTTTAAACTAAGATATTCATTGTCGATGGTAATAAACTAAAATAAAATGAAAGAACAAATAAAACAATAAAAAATATAAAATCATATAAACGGAGATGCTATCCGAAACATAATCAAATTCTTTTAATGAAATCAAATATAGTTAAAACCATTAATCACCAATCATATCATCATCAACCTAAAAACTGATATATCCAAATCATGTACTAAAAGAACTGATAAAAACTTCGGTTTAAAAATACAAAGTAACTTAAATTTCTAAAATATTTAATTTTAAAATTTAAGACACTTTAATATATAAAGATGTAGACTGATTGGGTGGATAGGAGATGGAGGTATAATAATCCACTACATGTACATATAAATACGGGTTGCTCAAATTTTCTAGTAGAATATATTTTTTCAAATGTTGAAACGAGCTGATATGGGTAAACGAATGGGGTGAGATAGGTGGTTTGGATTGTGCAGTAGATTTGAAAAATACAAAAGATTTTAAATTCATTATTATTGAGAGAAGATTTTAGCAAATGTAAATTAGGTTAAACTTATGGAGAAAAATTTGAAATTACAGAAGGATAACTAACGACGTCTGTTCAAGGGCTTTTCTTACAGCAGATGGATCGCTTACTTTGGAGGCTTATTGTGTGATGCCAATTGGGGTTTTGCCAATACGTGGCGTTCTAGCACTGGTTACTTCATCACACTTGGCGGATCTCCTTTATCATGGAGGACAAAAAAAACAAACGGTGCTTTCCCGTTCTTCGGCAGGGGCGGAATATCAAATTCACCACCGTTACTGAGATTTTGTGGCTTTGGTGGATGCTTCAAGATTTGGAAGCTTCTCAGTTTAGGTCGCACGCCCCTGTTTTGCGACACATTATGTTTCTTACAATATTGCTGTTAATCATGAATTCCACGATTGGACGAAGCATGTCGAGATGGATTGCTATTTTTGTGCGTGAGCACGTTGCAAGTGACTAAATTGCGCCACGTA
>CAJQUN010002872.1:0-21296 GCA_907163345.1 Haberlea rhodopensis | reverse complement strand
ATGTATTTGACGCTATGGGCAAGAAAAACGCTCCTAAACAATGACATGAACTCAACCCAGTTTTTCGATCCGACAAACGAGTTAGTATCGTTTAAATTTCGTATTTTATACTTATCGAAATCCTTCAACATCCTATGGCTACTAGATAAATCAATCCCAAATACCTTTCTAGACTGTGTAGTTGTATCTGTCGTGTGGTGGCTGCCATACATCCATTTATGTTCGGCTTCCACAAAACATGAATGCGGTGAGAGCCTCATTACAACAAATATTCTACGAGATGTGGTCTTTTTCTTGACTAATTTCTTGCAACCTATTTGTTTGGTTATGTGGACAGGATACTTGGCGTGCCTGCAAGTGGTTTATATTTGTCCACTGAACCTATAATAACCAGTGCTTCTAACGGGCCCCTGCGTGCACCACAACAATATTAGGTGTCCAAATTGTGTTATTTGGTGTGTAAAAACCATTCATTTAGAGAACAGCTTCAGGTGCTAAATATAACAACTGTTGAGGTGTTCATATAGATATAAAGAACCTTTTTGGATCTTCTTTCTTTTGTTCCACTAGCTCATTTTCTTGAAAATGTTGAAAATATGTCTGTCACGTGCTTGTCCAATTGTCAACATTCGCTTTATCTTTTTTTCATGATTTTTTTTAGTTTAACAAGGTATTCAGATTTGCGTCTGACTAATCCTTAGGTGACGATCCCGGCCCCTCAGGACCGTCACCAGGTAAATCGAGGGATGTGCACGGATGACAGGTTTCTGAGGAAGCGGACCAACAGAACCCGAACCCAGGACAAACCCCTACAATATTTCAGTGGAGAATGTCCCACACACGGGACTCGAATCTGCGACATCGAAGGAATCTCCCCAACATCACCTCACCCTCACCCTTACCAGATATCTATGCCCCTGGAGGCTATCTTTTTTCATGATTACTTGCTCGAGCCATGCACACGGATGTGGATCCATCCTATAAGCTATCGAAATTTTCAAAAAAAAAAAAATTGTGTTAGTTTTTTGGAAATTTAGCTTTTTAGTTCAATCCTCTAAATTGTGATAGCTCTTTGATCATATGTAACACGGCAAGCCCCCCAATAATTTTAAATCTTAGCTCCGCCCTTGTACGTGCCCAACATGCCTTTGCACCGGGATGATGATGGCGAGCGAGCATGAGTGAATCCCCCCTAATAGAACCATTTGACTAGAATGAAGGTACGCTTTGCCTTTTTTAAGGTTGCAATGTTTTGCCGGGAATGTTAGAATTAATGGGTTTTAAAATTAAAAGCCCAATATTATTATTAATTTTGTTAATGAGAACAAAATTATGGTAAGTTAATTATGAACACATTAGGTTAAAGAAATCCCACATTGAGTAATTGAGGCACTTATGGTTTGTTTATATTGAGATACAAATCATTAGAGTGTGTTAAGTAGTAAGATGGGTGCCCCTCGCGCGCCGCCCGTCCGTCCGCGTCTCCGCTCGCTCGGCCACGTCACGTCACGTCACGTCCCGTCTCTGACTCGACTCGACTCGACTCGACTCGACTCTCGCCTCGCCGTCGCCGCCGCGCCGCGTCGTCGCTCGCGTGTGTTCGTTTCCTCCGCGAAGGCAGTCCTATCTTTTACTACAACACGATTTCTGAAATGACTTTTCACCTGCCTGACTTTTCATATTCTGCTGAGTATAAGTTTGAGACTTTTCACCTACCTGCAGAATTGATGTCAGATTTAAGTGTGAGACTTAAATCCGAAATGAATCTGATGTTAAGTGTTGAGACTTTTCATCTAACCCACTATGCATTGTCATTTAAGTTGTGGCCTTTGGTAGGCCTGCTGTTGCAGCTATATAAGCTGCTCCAGCCTCATTCTTTATCTCATCCCGAAATTGCATTTCATATCATATCATATTATCTTGAGAGACTACTACACACTGTTCAGTGTTCGAGTGAGTCTGTCTGGGTTTCTCTGCTTCAACCCATACAGAGGTGTTTGGGACGTTGTACCTTGGAACTCTCTTGTCAGGAGGCCAGAAGTTGTAGGCGGGCAATTTAGAGTTTACGGGCACACGGTTTACTGTGGCCTCGTCCAACAACAAAGTTTCTGTCCAGTTTATTTAAACTATTTGTTGTAAGTTTTTACCGTTTCAACAATTTTTATAATATCATGTATTTGTGACTTCTTATGCTTTGTCTATTTGTTTTTAGAGAACAGAACCAACAATCGTAAACTCTAAATTTTCTTTGTTTGTTTTGTTCTGTTTTATCAAAACTCAGCTTTCACATTTACTTAAGATATTGTTCATGAATTTTTCAAAGGTTTAAACTTACTGTTTAAAAAAAAACTGCTTTGATATTATTTGTGCTCTCCTATTTGTGTCTGTTTTAGCTAATGGCTGACCAGTTTACCCCAACCACCACCTGCTGTGAATAATGAGATTCTGGTGATCAAAGCTAGCGGTACTGAGGCCGCAATGCCAATTCTGAGAAGTCCAATGCCGTTTTCTCAATTTGAGAAACCGGAAAAGTTCAAGGGTTCCAACTTTAAACGTTGGCAACAGAAGATGATGTTCTTCCTTACCACCTTGAACTTGACCAGGTTTCTGAAGGAGGAGAAACCGGTGGAGGACAAAGAGGATCCTCAATCTGCTGTGATAGTTGAGTCCTGGATGAGTGCCGACTACCTTTGTCGTAACTACATACTGAATTCTCTTGACGATGCACTTTTTAATGTGTATTCCCCCAAGGGAGACTGCTAAGAATCTTTGGGAATCGTTAGAGATAAAGTACAAAGTTGACGACGCAGGCGCAAAGAAATTTGTAGCCGGGCGATTCCATGACTATCGAATGGTAGATGGCAAGAGCGTTGTTGAGCAATGCGAAGAGCTGCAGCTGATATATCATGAGCTTGCTGCCGAAGGTATGGGGCTAAATGATGCTCTCCAAGTGGCGATGATGATTGAAAAATTACCGCCATCTTGAAGGACTTCAAGAGCTACCTAAAGCACAAGCGAAAGATGATGAGTCTAGAGGATCTTATCAGGAGGCTGCGCATCGAGCAACAACCGAAAAGTTGACAAGAAATCATTTGGAATGATTTCCAAGGCCAACGTGGTTGAAGTTGGGGACAACTCCCATGGGAATAAGCGCAAACGTACTTTTGAACCCAAGGGAGATACTCAGACAAGGAGGTTCACCGTGACTGTTATGTGTGTGGTAAGCCTACCATAAGGCCAAGGACGCACTCAACGTCAAAACAACTGCACTCAACGTCAAAACAATGACGGTAAGAGGAAGATAGTCCCTTACAAAGGCATAGGCAAGAGGCCTGCACATGCCCACATTGCTGAGGACAATCTGAGCTCTGACATGGATGATGCATCTGAGTGCTGTGGTATCGGAGGTGAATCTTGTTGGAGGAACTCCAAGGAATGGTGGGTCGACACTGGGGCTACTCGCCACATTTGCGCCAATAAATGGATGTTTAGACCTATCACCGTGAATGATGAGAACTGCTACATGGGAAATTCAGCATCTCAAAGTTTGAGGCAAAGGGACGGTTGTGCTAAAATGACGACTCTTACCGAGGTGCCCCACGGCCAGAGGAAAGATCTCATCTCCGAGCTGCTAACAAGAAAGGCTTCCTGAAGTCCGAAAGTCATCGATCAATCTCCGTGCTGAGACCAAACAGAAGGCTACTCGGTCTCTCGGTGTTTCGACACTCAGGTGCGTGAAAGTCTTCTTGTGAACAGTCTAAAGAGTCTATGTAATAGCATCTGTCAAGGATCTGTATGTGCCTTGGTGACAGGTCATGGCTAATGTGGCTCAATAATAAAGTCTATGTTATGATTAATGAAATTAAGCCCATTTACTAAAAGACTAGTGTAGTATTAATGCTTCTATGCCTAAGCATGTTAGATAGCAATCAAGAATGAATGTTAAGTTAGGCTATGTATTGTTGAGGTTGATGTAATGCAGCAATGAGGCTAGCACAACAAAAATAATGTATGACTGTTGCCAATGTGGCTAATAACTTTAAGTTTGATTATTCTTGCGAGTCTTTACATTTGTGGCATGGTAGATTAGGACATGTGAATTATAAGTCCTTACAAAGGCTAATGTCTCTTAATCTATTGCCTAAATTTAACATCAATCATAAACACAAGTGTGAGACTTGTGTAGAGGCCAAATTAGCCAAGTCATCATTCCACTCAATTGAGCGAAGCACCGAACCGTTAAACTTGATTCATACGGATGTATGCGATCTAAAGTATGTACAATCTAGAGGCGGTAAAAATTATTTCATAACATTTCGATGATTGTACAAGATATTGTTATGTCTACTTAATGAGAAGTAAAGACGAAGCAATTGATATGTTCATTCACTATAAGAATGAAGTTGAGAATCAACTTGATAAAAGATTAAAATTCTTCGAAGTGATCGAGGCGGTGAATATGAGTCACCATTTGCACAAATATGTGCTGAGAGTGGCATTATTCATCAAACCACTGCGCCTTATTCTCCCGAGCAAAATGGTATTGCTGAAAGGAAGAATAGAACGCTTAAGGAAATGATGAATGCAATGCTTATAAGTTCCGACTTACCTAGGAATTTATGGGAGAAGCTCTGCTTTCCGCCAACTATGTGCTAAACAGAGTACCACATAAGAAGTTGGATAAAACGCCTTATGAATTGTGGAAAGGTCGCTCACCTAGCTACAAGTTTTTAAGGGTTGGGGCTGTCTAGCAAAGGTACCAATTCCTCCTCCTAAACGGACTAGGATAGGACCTAAGACAGTAGATTGTGTATTTATCGGATATGCACAAGATAGTAGTGCCTATCGTTTTCTAGTGCATAAATCAGATAATGCAGAAATGCATGTAAATACTATCATTGAGGCTAGGGATGCTTCGTTCTTTGAGGAAATCTTTCCCCACAAAACTCCGACAATGCCTGAAACCAATGTTGAGAGAAATGTGGGGGATAGAGAATCTCAAGAGAATGTAGAATCGCCTAAACGAAGCAAAAGAGCGAGAAAAGAGAAATCTTTTGGCTCGGATTTTCTAACATATCTGTTGGAAAAAGATCCGACTACTTTCAAAGAAGCAATGTCTTCACAAGACTCTGATCTTTTGAAAGAAGCGGTGAACAGTGAGATAGAATCTATCTTACATAATCATACTTGGGAACTAGTGGATCTTCCTGCAGGTTGTAAACCACTAGGCCACAAGTGGATCTTCAAGAGGAAGATGAAAGCTGATGGTACTGTAGATAAGTACAAGGCTAGACTTGTAGTAAAAGGCTACAGACAAACTGAAGGTGTTGATTATTTCGACACATACGCTCCTGTATCCCGGAAAACGTCTATAAGGTTAATAATTGTGTTTGCTGCATTATATAACTTAGAGATCCATCAAATGGATGTTAAAACGGCTTTTCTAAATGGAGAGTTAGAAGAGGAGGTATACATGGAACAACCTGAAGGGTTTGTAGTTCCAGGTAAAGAAACGAAGGTGTATAAACTTGTGAAATCCTTGTATGGATTAAAACAAACACCTAAACAATGGCACGAAAAATTTGATAGCGTCATGCTTTCAAATGGGTTTAAAACAAATCAATGTGATAAGTGTGTCTACGTGAAAGGAGACAATACAAACTATGTGATAGTATGTCTATACGTAGATGACATGATAATTGTTGGTAATAACGATAACATCAAAATTACCAAGAAAATGTTGTCACGAAATTTTGAGATGAAAGACCTAGGTCTTGCAGATGTGATTCTTGGAATGAAGATCACCAAACATGCAGATGGATATTTTCTCTCCCAGGGTCATTATGTCGAGAAGATACTTGACAAGTTTGACAAGGGAAATAATACCATCGCTAGAACACCTATGGAAGTGGTGTCAAATCTTTGCAAGAATCGCGGAGAAGGTGTGCAACAACTTGAGTACTCTAGAGTCATAGGCAGTCTCATGTACCTCATGGATTGCACTAGACCTGATATAGCTAATTCTGTCAATACATTGAGCAGATATACGAGTAATCCCAGTTATGAGCACTGGAAGGCAGTAGTTCGAGTTCTTAGATATCTAAGATATACTTCTAACTACGGACTACATTATACGAGATACCCAGCAGTAATTGAAGGGTATTCAGATGCGAATTGGATATCGGACTCCAAAAATATAAAATCTACGAGTGGATATATATTTATAATTGGCGGTGCTGCTATTTCATGGAAATCATGCAAACAGACATGCATTGCTACATCAACTATGGAATCTGAGTTCATAGCTTTAGATCTTGCGGCAGAAGAAGCTGATTGGCTTCGGAGTTTCTTGAAGGATATTCCAATGTGGTCAAAACCAATGCCACCCATTAGTTTGCACTGTGATAGTCAGTCAGCTATGGGAAGAGCACATAATAATGTGTATAATGGGAAATCAAGACACATTCGTCGGAGACATAAATCTGTGAGAAATTTACTAAAAACCGGTGTCATTTCTTTAGATTATGTGAAGTCTAAAGAAAACATTGCAGACCCATTTACGAAAGGTCTGACGAGAGACCGAGTAGAGGTTTCATCGAGGGGAATGGGGTTGAAGCCCATGAAATTGATTTCCAACCATGATGGCAACCCAACCTGAATTGTAAAATCCAATTTGCAGGTTCAATGGGAAAACCGGATTGTGGGGGGGATCGAACAAAGCACTCGGGAAATTGAGTTCCTTACCTATTCATGTGATGAAAGAGTGATAGACCTATACTTTGGGAAGGCTGAGCTCATGCTCTTAATGATTCTTCTATCTCGAGATGATAAAGTGGGGTATTACAGGATACTCTTTAGGAGAAATCACCTATGTCGAATGTGAAGGGCCCGCTTCTATGAGATGACCTGAGGGCTAAATCTCTAGAGCATTCGATGAAACATCCAAGGCAGTCCAGGGCCAAAATGGACAACAACGAAAGAACCAATAATAGTGTGGAGATGAAGCTGTGTGAGTATTGTTGTCTTGTTATACATAAACGTCGAACAGTTCAAGGCATCGCGTCCACTGGTTGACAAGTATATCCGATGATACTTTACTAAGGAAGGTTCAAGGTTAATCACCACCTATCCTGATGCAGTGGATTCTCAAAGTACTCTCAAATCTTCATCTAGGTGCATTGTGTAATTTTTTTTCGCCATATTGCATTCATGTGGGGGATTGTTAGAATTAATGGGTTTTAAACATTAAAAGCCCAATATTTATTATATTTTGTTAATGAGAACAAAATTATGGTAAGTTAATTATGAAAGACAATTAGGCTAAAGAAATCCCACATTGAGTAATTGAGGCACTTATGGTTTGTTTATATTGAGATACAAATCATTAGAGTGTAGTTAAGTAGTAAAGATGGGTGCCCCTCGCGCGCCGTCCGTCCGTCCGCTCCCGCTCGGCTCGGCACGGCACGTCACGTCACGTCTCGACTCGCCTCGCCGCGCGCCGCGCCGCGTCGCGTCGCGCGTGTCGCTGCCGTGAAGGCAGTCCTATCTTTTTACTACACGGATTTCTGAAATGACTTTTCACCTGCCTGACTTTTCATATTCTGCTGAGTATTAAGTTTGAGACTTTTCACCTACCTGCAGAATTGATGTCAGATTTAAGTGTGAGACTTAAATCCGAAATGAATCTGATGTTAAGTGTTGAGACTTTTCATCTAACCCACTATGCATTGTCATTTAAGTTGTGGCCTTTGGTAGGCCTGCTGTTGCAGCTATATAAGCTGCTCCAGCCTCATTCTTTATCTCATCCCGAAATTGCATTTCATATCATATCATATTATCTTGAGAGTACTACACACTGTTCAGTGTTCGAGTGAGTCTGTCTGGGTTTCTACTTCAACCCATACAGAGGTGTTTGGGACGTTGTACCTTGGAACTCTCTTGTCCAGGAGGCCAGAAGTTGTAGGCGGGCAATTTAGAGTTTACGGGCACACGGTTTACTGTGGCCTCGTCCAACAACAAAGTTTCTGTCCAGTTTATTTAAACTATTTGTTATAAGTTTTTACTGTTTCAACAATTTTATAATATCATAGTATTTGTGACTTCTTATGCTTTGTCTATTTGTTTTTAAGAGAACAGAACCAACAGGGAACACACAGAACTTTGCATTAGCTGAGCTTTCTTGGTATTAAACTCATCTTTTGTTGTAGTTTTTCAGTTCAAAATTGGTATTAAACTCATCCGTTTTTTATTTGTTTAGTTTAAAATCGAATTAAACTCTTTTTTTTTTGTATGAGTTCATTTAAAAATTGTTATTAATCATTTAAAACACTATTAACAGTACGCACACCTTATGCAAACATTAACATATCAAAATCAAACAAACTTCTTTTATCATCGTACGTGTAAATCTATATAATAAAGTGTGAATTTCAATCGTATTTCAATTCAAGTGCGTTACGATCATTAGCAAGCTTCTGTTGGTGTTCGAATTGGAGATGCGGGCAAAGAATTTGTTGTCCAACCACTCGGTAATGTCGGAGAAGACAATATCAAGATTTTCCGGCAACTCGCCGTAGGACAAAGAGTGCCACATGCCTGGATACAACTTCATTGTCTTGTCCGAAGATTGAGCAGATTCGTATAAGAGTTTGCTCACCGATGGATCCGTCACTTTATCTTCTTCTCCGTGTAGAACAATGAATGGCAAAGAAACCTTTTTCAAACATACAAAAAACGTTATTATTGACTTACATATTATTCGGTTTGCAATATATTTTTATATCAAATCATTTAGGAGACAATTATAATTTTTTATATCTATTACAAACTAGTGGTGGTGAAATTTAATATTATCTACAGGGGTCCACTTTTTATTGTTTATAATAGATATCAACAATTATAATAATTTTTTCCTATATGGGATATCTTTAATTTTCAGAGGGACTTTTATTTTATTACAGCTAGGGATGTCAACGAGGCGGGTTTGGGACGGTTTGGCCAATCCCAGGACCCGCCCCGCTACATATAAAGCCCATACCCGCCCCCCCCGCCCCGCTTAGACCAGCCGGGTTCGCGGGTTTACCCGCCCCGCCCCGCAAACAATTTTTTTTTTATATAAAAAAAAATTTTGGTAGAAATTAATTTTGAAACACAAAAATTGAGTTTTGAGATTGAATTTAATGTTTTCCTCTAGTAAATATTTATAATAAGCATCGTAAAAGTATCTTTAAATTATCAAATATTTATTATTTAGTTTTTATTCCATTCAAAATGTTCAACTTCTTTACCATAAACACATGAATTTTGATATGAAATTAAACAATAACACATTATTGTACAATCAAAGAAGTGAAATGTATATTCAATATTAATTTTTTTTTTTAAAAAAATTAAAAATGCATAGCGGGGCGGGTTCGGCCAATCCCAGGACCCGCCCCGCCCCGCTTCCAAACCCGGTTGAAGCGGGTTTGGACCCGCCCGGCGGGTCGGGTTCAATACGGGTCCGGGTTTGGACCCGCCCCATTGCCATCCCTAATTACAGCCAAGGACTGACTTAGTAAAGGACAGGGGGAAATTTACCTTAAATTTTTTTTTTAAAAAAAGATAATTTTATCCTAAAAATTATGATTTACCCCTTAAAAATATTATATTTTGTTATATTTTTACCCATTAAATTTTTTGGCCTAAAATTTTTATTTTAAATTTTTTTTGCTCTTTTTAAAAATCCTACGTTCGCCACCGATTATATCGCCACTGATTATATAGCTAATATATGCATACAAATTAAAGAACAAAGGAAGCCACCTCATCAAGTCTTTTCTCCAAATCTGTACTGACTGTAAATAGTTGGTAGCTAGTTTGTAGACGTGGCCGGCCTTTGTACGTGTATGGGTTGGATCTCACCTGCTCAACATTTTAATTAGTTATAATTAGAAATCATCACAATAGCCGCCCTTGCCCAATTTTTTTATTTTTTTAAAGTATAATCATACACTAACAGGGGGGAGGGACGAGGGTGTGAATTATCGAATCTGAGATCTCTCGATACTCAAAGAAAATTGGTGCCACTGGATATAAAGCTCTGGGCTCGCCCAAATATTTTAAATTTTTTACATAAAACATAAATTTCATTAAATAGGGAAGTGCAATTTTACCTCTTTTACAACTTGGGGTCTCTAAAGGCAACATCAACAATGTCTGGAGTTGGGGTAATTTTCCAAGTGGGGATTATTTTGGCCAACGAAGACAAAACTTTGATCACTAATGGGCTTGGTCTCATTTCATCAGCAATCTGCACAAATGATCAAATTTAATATAGATTTATATTATTGTAGACGCAAAGTAATTGAAAACGGGTTCTTTTACTAAGTTACCAAATGTGTATATTTCAAGAATTATATCCAAAAATCATAGATTGATATTATTTTACACGCAAAGCATTATCTTTAACTAAGTTACCGAATGTGTATATTTCAAGATTCATATCCAAAAATTATTTTACTAAATATTCTTGGCTATCCCATCTGATATTGCGGTATATCTAACCATCCAAGATGTGACATATTCCTAATGTTGGATGAGAATATACCTCATAAATAGTTGGATCTATCCAATGAACACTATCACATAGGGTAACAAAGCACGTATCTTATTTTACACAGAAAGCATTGATTGAAAAGGGGTTCTTTTACTAAGTTACCAAATGTGTATATTTCAAGAATCATATCAAAAAATCATCGATTGGTATCATTCACATAAAGCACTAATTGAACAGGAGCTCATGCCCATTTTAGACAGACTCTTGTTCGAGTTGTGTTTGACTTAAAAAATTGATTTAACCTCCCCCAACTAAAAAAAAAAAGCTTATTTTACCAAGTTACCAAATGTATATTTCAAGAATCGTATCCAAAATATACGGTTAACCCTTTGATAAGCCAAATTTAACTAGAGACGAACACATACACTCTCCTGATTGAAATAAGAAAATGTATTCTCTATTCTTAGTTGTACAAGTCGTTTTATTAATTTAATTCCTCTTTATGTTACAAAAAAAAATTAATAATATAACATGTATAACCCTATTTCTAAAAAAAATTAATTTGGAAACCAAGATATTTAAGAATATAAGATATATTTTTAAAATGTGTGCAACGAAATGGTTGTACCTTACACATTGGTGCTATTAGGACCCCACCATCCCAATAATTAGGCTTCTTCCGGTGTAGACGTAGAACCATGGCCCCTCCCATCGATTCTCCCATTAATATTCTCATCTTTTTTCTATTCTCTTTCCTTTCTGCAATTCAAACCCAAAAATAATTAGGAGAATTAAAATGTAAATTTAAATAAATCAAATTAAATAATCCAATTATTAGTCAATTAATCATCCTAACCACACGCCGGCCCCCACACATCAAGGGATTCGTTAAGTCTTTGACTATTTTCTAAGTGCTTCTTAGAGTCGTATTATTTAATTAAATTATAATTGTGATTCCATAAACAATAACGACACCAATAATGACAGCTAAGTTGGATTAAAATACCAGCAAACTCCAATAACTTTATTGACTGTCACCCATAACATGATAGCTTAAAAACAACCTGCTTTTCTGGGTCGAACCTATCACATCGGATATGTCTAGTGTATTTTATCTGGCTGACCCGAGATTTTATTTAGTGCACACACAAAGATGGTGGCTACGAGTTCTCCGTCATTGAAAAAAAATCCGCAACATAAAACTCATGCTATGCATGGAGTTTGAGAAATGGTCGAGTTACTTTAAACCTATTGTAGATAGTCTTTCCCTTATACTACAATAAGGTTTTTTTCCAGTGATATAAACTCATGACTTCTAGTTTATAAGACTATTCAACCTTCTGACAGTTTCCCAATCATGTATTTTTTTTTATTCCTCGGTACAATTTTTTAATCAAAAAATTATGACTTGCCATATGTTTTTTTATTTTTATATTCAAGATGGGATTTATTGAAAAATCAAATAAAGATTCGATTTTTACCAGAAATATTCGTGAAATGTTCCGAGAGATCATCAACAAGATCATCAAAATTAGAGATTAATCCCAGTAAACCAGATGACTTTCCATGGCCTTCGCAATCGATACCATGAACCTCATATCCTGCTTTCACTAGTCGAGTGGCGCATCCTGTTCGAATTAATTCAAATTCATTATCGAATCAAATTTTCGAATTAAAGTTTGAATTTACTTTATTTCATTCTGAGCTAAATTAAATATATTTAATATTTTTAAAATAATATCTGACCTCTCATTGATATGCTGCACTCCATGGCATATCCATGGCACAAGAAAATTAAAGCTTTTGGTTCTTCGTCGTTTGCAGGTAACCATCTGCACGTGAAAAGCTTCACTCCTCTTGAATTCACGATAAATTCCTGTCAAATATTAACAATTCAAGTCAGACTATACATATTTATACATATATATACACTGTGTTCATAATAAAAGTTTTTTTTTTTTTTTTACCTCTTCATATTTGAAACTGTCCATTTGATTCTCCTGCAAGAAAATAATCCAAGAAACAACAACCTTAATCAAAACGAGACGTTTACTACCAATAAAATAGGTGAAAATTTTTAAAAAAATGAAGGGTTTCGATGATCGATGAAATTAAGATTCATACCATCAGATGAAAATAGATTTATGGGAACAAAATTGTTAAAAAGATGATCAAGAAATCTGTATGATAAATATTTTAATAGAATATGTATAGGGACTTTTTCTTTTATCCTTTTGTGGTGGACTGGAATTGTGAGTGGGGATAGAATATGAGGAGATAAGGGTTTGGAGTTGATGAATTGGCCATATAGGGATATCCATTTATATAGATATAGTACTCGTGGGTGATTGACTAATTTATTGGCCAAGTGTAACAGGTACTCGTCCAAATTTTTTTATAAGGACGGCATCTGCAGCCTTTAACTGAATAAACCATCGAGCTGAACAATAACCTAACACAATTACATCAGTTAAATAAACCAAGGCAAGTCTGACGTGATAGGATCGACTGAAAATACTGGTAGAGGAAATCGAACTCATGGTCAAACATCTTTGTGCTCATCTATCCCATCGACAATCCTACTAGGGGCACTCGTCCATTTTGAATTTTGTGGGTTAGTTCGTCAATTACTCGGACTTTTCTTTGTTATTGACTCGGTGTTAATTTTATAAAATAATTTATTTTTTTATATTTATCTTCTTTTGAATTGGGTCTATTAATATGAAATATTTGAAAAAATTCGTTGCTTGATTTATAAAGCCAAGATTCATCGTCATCCTTAGATCAACTTGTGTATAATAATTTTTAAAATTTAATTTGTTACATACTGAATTTTAAATATTACTTATATACTTTTAAATATTTTAGTACATTAATATATTCTTTTTATGGTTAAGGGGTAAAAGAAACTTTTCATATATAATATAATAATGAATATTATTATTATATAAATTTGTTAGGAGTCATAATATGGGTTAAATCAACAATAACTATTAGCTCCACTTGTTATTTCTCTCACACTTGCTTTTTTTTATATTATTATTATTATAAGATTGCACACGTGCTTTATATATATGGGTTAAATCAACAATAACTAAAAACGTGTGTGCTTATTTAAAATTGGAGTAGTGGATATTGCCCCGCTAGTGATGCTACCTTGCATGCTTGAATTCGCTTGCGAACCCAAAAATCTCTCTTCAAGTAAAGTTGCTAATTATTAATGCTAAGTTTGCTTTGAATTTGACTTAACAGTGATTACATTTTGTGGAGAACTTGAGAACAAAAAGTGTTTTTCACATCACGTTAACTATTTCAGACATTGATATCCTGATTGTAGTATCGAAATTCCCAAGAACTTGAGATATTGTGATATTGGATTGTCAGACAAAATTTCATGCGATTAAAAGATAAATACCATTAGAATCAAAGGTATTGACATTTTCTCGAATACATATTTTTTTAATTAATATTTTAATATCTTGTTTATATATCTAATATAAAACACTTAAACGTGTGTTTTTTTTAATCTACAATAATGGGTGAAATAGTATATTAAAACAATGTTAAAATTATATCATACGTGTTCCTAATGTGTCTGTATAATTAATGTAAAAAATTACACGTTCATCACATTGCAATACCGACCACGTTGATCGGTTTCTGGAAGACGTGCTAGTAATGGTCTTTGTCGAGACAGTTGCTTGAAAGATATGCCCAGAACTTGATATAGTGGCATCACTTCTTTCATTTGTGACATGGTCATAGTTTCTAAACTCAATATTGTAAACATTGTTGGAAAAATGTGCTTAATAAATTGAAATTAAGCATGAAAAAGTCAGAAAATATTAATGGAAGAAGAAATGGGGGAAAACAAACAAGAAATCACTGCCCGGAGGCAGCTTTGGGAGGCCCCTAACGCCTGTGCTTCTGTCCAACACACGAAATCTGGTTTTTTTTCTGAAAGGTTGTGCACCCTTTCACGTATAGATGCAATTTCTCGTGGAAAAACACTTACAAAAGGTGTCTTTTGATTGTGTCTTACGGTTTACTATAAAAGAACATCCCATGATTGAATTGAACACACTTTTTGCAAGATCAAATTCAAGTATGAAAGCAACTTTTATGAATAATATTGGTCATCTTTTTTCTTGGTGGAGTGCCATTAAACATTTGTGGTTTAAGGATTTGTGACTTGAAGTGCTGCTATCACAAACCATAGTCGTTGTATCTTGGCAAATGATTGACGCTAACAGTAATCACCATAGCGGGACAATATCGTTTCAAGAACGGGGATTGAAAATTTCGCCTCGGCGTTCATCCTATAAAGCCATTGTTAACTTGATTGCTATTATCACAAAGATACGCATCCATATAAAAATACCTACAATCTTGAAACGATATTTGTAGCAAATGGCTTCATTGAGTGAAACAACGACTACCATCATGGAGAGAGGCCCGAGAAGTTCAACGGAGCTGACTCAAAATATGGCAACAAAAGATGTTTTAATTTACCACATTAAATTTGGCAAGGTTCTTAACCGATGATGCTCCTACGGTTGAAGATGGTGAAACCGACACCTAAAGGAGGGCTACGGTTGATGCTTGTAATAATTTCCTTTGTAAGAACTACATCCTAAATGGTCTAGAAAATAAACTATACAATGTTTATTGCCTTGTGAAAATCGCAAAGGAATTGTGGAAATCTTTGGAAAGAAAATACAAATCCGAGGATACTGATCGCGATTTTATTTAAATAGAAAATTCCTTTGTGGCCGATTATACCGCAAGTGCACGAAGTCAAGTTGTAGTATAGTAGAAAACAAGTAGGGATGTCGTACACACAAAGACTAGAAAGTAAGTACCAAATTCGAATAGCTTAACTATAACCGATGATTTGTGAATGTTAATTATACTAAAATGACTAATAACACAATATTCAACCCAATCAATGATAGAAGATGAATAAATTCGATAGAAACAATTTATCAAGACTTCGGTTTCACCCCCATGTAATCCCCCACAATTCTTCTATTAAATAAGATTTAACATCCTATGTTCTAATGTGACGAGTTTTTCTAATGCATTTGTTATACTATACGTCAAGCTAGAACAAGTCTAATATTGATGTTACAATAAACCACTATCATGTCCTTATTGCACAATCAATACCGAAAAATAATCTGTGAAAACTTCTAGCCTTCGATTTTGGTAAATCTATTGATATCACACGTGTGCTAGATTTTACTTGGTCCGTCACAATCTAAAACTCACGGCCTAATTTACTGTGTCGTATCTCAATATCGTATGGTCAAGTCAATTACAACCATAAACAAACTAGCCAACATTCATAATCAAATAGCAAAGTTTAATAATGTGTAGCAACAAAATAAACATCAAAATCTGAAAATAAAAAGATACAAGTCTAGAAATAAACGAGGTAGCGACTCCGTGCATTCCTCCGTAGTTCCGTCTCTTGCGTTGCTCTTGTTCTTCCAAAGGTTTGAGGTGTTTGGAGTATGAATGGAGGTATGGAGGCTGATGCCAGGTCTGAAATAATGAGCCAAAGTTCCCAATTTTAGTCCAACAAGTCATATAAATAGTGGAGGAGGAATCAACCTTTTTGGTGGACAAAACTCTTCAAAATGAATCAAATCCCGTTTTTTCTGTGCTTGGCGATAGATCGCTAACCCTTCACACCGATCGATCGAGTGTTAAAAAGCAGCGTTTATATGTAAGGACCCCCATGCCCTTAACCTGTTATTAGTGTATTAACCCAAGCATTTAGTGCATGTAACCATACATGTAGGGGAAATACCACTTGTCATCATAGCAAATCATGCCAATTATAAAATTCTTTACATTATTTCATATATGTCTAATTTCCCCCCCCAACCAAGTCCACATACATATCATGCACCATTATAATACACTAACATGTTCTCAGTTCATTTAGCAATTCAATAAATAATTGCATGCAACTCATAAATGAAGAGAGAAATGACCTTGCCTTTTTATACATACCATATACACATAATAGTGCTCGCATGCGAGCATCAAATAAGTATGTGCGTATCAAAAGTATAAAACACGGTGCTCAATACCGTCACTGGTACTTCAATCCTGGAAGCACCTTCAATCCATAGCTCGAGCTCAACTCCAAAGCCACCGATGCACCTAATCACCGCCCCAACAGAGAACCCCCACACGGGGTGAGCATACCAATACCCCAAATCCAATAAGCACAATATTACAATTCATAATTTGCACAAGTAAATGCTATGAATATTAAAAGACACTCCCTGGATGGCATCATCCTCATACGGGATCCCCCGTCCTGTTCCTGTTCTCAAAATAACCGAAACTATCAAATTCCCAAATGCCAGTTAATCATTACATTGATTAACTAATCCGTTCCACATGTACTTATACCATAATCAATAAAATCGAATCATTAAACAATGATTACAGACATTCCATATATCTAACTAATGATTCCATAGTTCTATTTCATTGCTCGCTCCACAATAGCGGCATTTTAATCCCACGCACGCTCAACAGCGCGACGTCTCATAACCCACGTTCGCTCAACGGCGACATTATTCCAATCATTGCTCGCTCAAAGCGGCACCATATAATTCCAATATATCTATCCATTTATTGCAAATACAAATAACCATGCATTTAACAGTTGCAATAATATAAAAGGCTATGCTCGTCGTACGTTATACGTACCTTATAATTCCGTAGTTCGAGTCCTACCTTGCTTGAGTTATGTGCTAACACATAAATAACTCAAAATCAAACATAAGTATGCAACCACGTGCCCATGCACGTTCACAACCTCTAGACCCATCGTCAATCCATGACGATTAACCATTTTAAAAAACTTCGGCTAAGCATGCATAATACCCAAAATTTCCATTTTATATAAGTTCAAAGGTTAACCAATACTAAACCGAGTATTCCATATTTTCTTTAAAATTGGCTCCAACCACTCCATTTTAAAAGTATAGAATTCCCATTGTAATGTAGACATTGCCCCGAAAATCGGCTAATTAAAACTCGATTGTAAAATCTCGACATTTTTCAACATTTTTTGAAAAAAACACTCTTATACGAGCCGCGATCGATCGGCGATTTCATCGCGATCGATCGTGCAATACAGTGGCCAACCAGAACACTCTCGCGATCGATCGCGAGTCTCCGCGATCGATCGCCAGACGCCTCGCGATCGATCGCTGAAACTTAGCGATCGATCGTCGCACTGTGCGTCTTCCTCAAAAATTCAGCTGCTCGTCGCGATCGATTGGCATACAATCCGCGATCGATCGCGACCTGTAATTTTTTGAAAAACTCGAGCTTCAATGATGTTTTTTCACAACCCAACTCAAAACCAACACCCCAAACATTTCCAACACCTCCAATACTCCATTAAAACCAATCAAAACACCAAAAACACAACTTTGGATTTTTACCAAAAATCCCCAAATCAAATCCAACCCAAACCTTAACCAAAATCAACAATACTACAATCAAATCGAAGGTAAAGGCGAGGGAAGAAGATTACCAACTTTCCTTCAAGAAATCCGGCTCCCGAGCCGAGCTACCCGCGATTTCTCTCCTCCAAGGGAGAAAAGAGGGGAAATGGGGAAAGGGTTGGGCGCAGAGAGAGAGGGGAGAGAGGAAATCCGTGCAATGACGGAATATCGAGTCTACTTGTATTTATAGTACCAAAACTCCAAAATACCAATTCCTCCTCAAATACATCATGACTCATTAAAAATCATCTGTTTTCAATAATTATCTCTCCAACTCAATTTCCATTACCCCCCCCAGTACGAAGTACTCTCCGGACCCCAGATCCCACCAAAAACCAAATTCCAAGTTTTTCCACCACTGTAATACAATCTCAACCTTGGAACCTTGGATCCAACGATCCAAAATACCCAATTTAACATCCTCGGGTGTTCCAACACCGTAAAAGAAATAATGAGTCTTGAAGACCTTGAGGTTCGGTTGTGAATCAATGATGAAAACAAGAGCGTCCGCGAGGAAGGGCGAGTAGACACCATATGCAAGCAAGGGCTAACTTGGTTGAACAAAATACCGAAATAAAATGAAAGTTTGACAATAAAGCTCCAAGGGTGGGAAACTAAAAAGTTCAAAGGAAAATGTTATAAATGTGGAAAGCTCAATCATATGGCCAATGATTATCGCAACAAAATAGACGATACATGGAAGGCAAAAGATCAAGTCAATATAATCGAAGATGACGGGTTCTCAGACGGTTTTCGATCTTATGCTTACGGCTTGATTAATTTTGAATTCGATAAGGATTGTTTAAAACAAGCTTAGTGTTTGTGAGAAAAATGTTATAATTTTCAAAATAAATGTAATGGCGGTTATTTATAGATCGTTGAAGCAATGGAATTTATGTTATTTCTTTTTGATTGAGTTTATAATTTATGGTGATCAATTGATCATGTAAATTATATTCACTATGTAAATTTGTAATGTTAAATTTATTACTTTAAGTGTATATTAATTTAAAGCATAAGTGTGAGACTTGTGTGAGATAAGTTAACAAATCGTCATTCATTCGATTGAAAGAAGAGACACCTTAGACTCAATTCACATTGATGTTTGTGAGTGAAAGTTTGTGCAAACTAGAGGTGTGGAAAAAGTAATGTGTTACTTTATCTATTATTTCAGAAGATATTGTTGTGGTTATTTGCTACGAAGTAAAGACGATGTCATGGATTGTTTAAACATAACGAGAATGAGGTTGAAACAAATTTAGCAAATGAGTTTTGCTATGAAATATTTGATTGATTCTGTTTGTGATGTTTAAGCATTTTACGCTTAAAACTTGAATTTGCAGGATATTAATCTTGAATTCCATTTTTCTAAGATTTGTACGCTTAAAATACAAATGGTGAATGAAATGCCACAAAATTTTATGGGCTGCGTTGTTCTCTCATGAAGTTGATTCTATATGAATTTCCTAGGCATGATATGCTTAAAACTCGTACTTGCAAGACATAAAAATCTCAAATTTGAGTTTATAAGTTTGGACGCTTAAAATGCAAATAGCGAATCTTAGTCGAGAGTATTATCGAAATTCAAATTGTGTAAGCAAAGCACGCTTAAATTAAAAGTTTGCAAAGAATGAAATCTTGAAAATTGATTTATAATTTATAACGCTTAGAATTTGAAACTTGAACACCAATGAATCTTGATAAATTCAAGATTACCCAAATAGTGGGGGCAACAATTATATGGTCAACAATAGTCCAAGTACCATACTTAGGTAATGATAAAAATCCTTATGAGTTGAGGACATACAAGTACTAAAAGTGTTGGGAGGGGGGGTTGGGCTAATGTAGAAGTACAAAAAACAAAGCAAGTAGATTGTGTAAGCTAACAATAGTAGTGCATATCGATTTTTGATATAAAAATCCAAAATAACAATGTGCATAAAGGTACGAACATTGAATCAAAAATGTGGTGAACAAATATTTCCTTACACAGCAAGCAAGGAAATAGGTCCTATGAAATGGACAATTGGAGTAGCTAATTATGACTCAAATGAAATAGAAGAGCCAAGACATAGCAAGAGGACCAAAGTGGCAAAGACTTTTAGTTCTGACTTCATGACATATGTGTTAGAAAATGAAACAATGCCTTTTAGTGACGCATTATCTAACCCCGATGCTCATATGTGGAAAGAGACTATTAATGGCTAGATCGAATCCATAATGCAAAACCATACGTGTTAGTTGGTCGATCTTCCTGCTGGAAGCAAACCATTAGATTGCAAATGGATTTTGAAAAAAAAATATAAAATCGATGGTTCAATTGATAGTACAAGGCAAGACTTGTGGCGAATGTTATGGACAAAAGGAAGTCTTGATTACTTTGACGTATCGCCAGTCACCATGATAACATCCTTAAGAGTGATGATATTTGTCGCCACTCTAACAATTTAGAGGTACATCAAATGGATGTTAAACAGCCTTCCTCAATGAGGGAACTTGATGATGAAGTATATATGAAACAACCTGAAGGTTGTTGTTTCCGGACAATAGGAAAAGATGTGTCGACTCGTTAATCATTATATGGGCTTAGCATGCGCCAAACAATGTCATGAAATATTCGACAAACTATGTTGTCAAATGGTTTCAAAATTAACGAGTGTGATAATGTGTATATATGAAAAACACATAAATCATATGTGATCGCATGCTTTATGTTGATGATATGCTCGAGTTGAAAGTAAGTTAGAAATCATCAACGCAACAAAGAAAATGTTGACATATATTTTGAAATGAAGGATATGGGTGAAGCAAATGTTTATACTTGGAATTAAAGTTTTCAAGACACTCCAAAGAACGAGTGTTGATGCAGTCTCATTATGTTGAAATTGCTAGAGAAATTCCTCACAAAGTGACACATCATCGGTGAAAACATCATACGATCTGAATCTACACTTAGTTAAAAATAATGTAACCCTGTCAGGTAATTGGAATACTCGAGGATAATTGGCAGTCTAATGTTATCTCATGAACTGCACCACGCGTCCTGGCATGCATACATGGTTCGTAAACTAAGTAGATTCACTAGCAATCCAAGCAATGATAATTAGAAGGCATTTGACAATGGTACTTAAATATTTAGGCACATATTAAGTTATAGATTGCACTATATAAGATATCTTGCTTTATTAGAAGGATACAACGATGCTAATTAGATATTGTAC
>CAJQUN010002871.1:0-21310 GCA_907163345.1 Haberlea rhodopensis | reverse complement strand
CAAAACGCGTATATTTTTCCAGGAATCACTATAAAAACGCCTCTAATCATATATCAAAATAAGTGTAAAAATCACACTTATCAAAAATCCACCATATTACTATCAAATCAAAGATAAGAACGAGGGGAAGAACAATACCTTATTATCTTCGAAAATTCGGCTCCCAGGCCAAGCCTCTAGCCATTTTCCCAAGAAAAGGAAGAGGGGTTTGCGGGGAAATGGGGGAAAGCGAGGAGAGAGGGAGAGAGAAGAGAGAGAGGGAAATCCGTGCAATGACGGAACACCGAGTCTTTTTGTATATATAGCTCCAAAGCTCCAAAATACCAACTCCTCCACAAAATACATCATGATTCATTAAAAATCATATGTTTTCAAAAAATCATCTCTCTAACCTCAATCCCCCATTACCAGCCCCAGTACAAAGTACTCCGGACCCTAGGTTCCATCAAAAACCAAATTCTAAGGTTAACACCACGGTGAGAATACAATCTCATCCATTGGATCCAACAACTCCAAAACTGGATTTAAAATCCCCGGGAGTCCCAAAATCGCAATTAATACATAATTGCCACAATTAAAATTCATTAAGGATTATTACTACACCGGGATTAACACCAATAATTCCCGGGTATCACAACGGCTACACCTCGCCTTGTTTCGTTACTGCAACAATAACAAAATGAACATAACAATACTATGTCTCACTTCAATTTCATTTTCAATTCCTTTACATGCATATTTGATTCTCATAAATCAATATAAGTAAAAAAAAATGACTCAAATCAACATATATTAATATGTTAAACCAAATGAAATGATTTATCTCGATACCATATACCCAAGGACAATAATATATGTGTGTACAACACAACTTTCATTGCCATCTGCAATCAGCACATCATCAATATACATTGTTAATATAATAGTGGCTTATTCATTGTTACACAATAGCGGTAACTACGGCGGTGCAAAATAATCATAGCCTAACGGCGATATACAATACTCATCGCCCAATGGCGGTACACAATAATCATCGCCCAAAAGCGGTACACAATAATCATCGCCCAACAGCGGTACACAATACATCATCGCTACGACATATCAGCGGCATTCATGATACCCCTCGCTTTGTGTAACAGAGGCAAGTACTCTGTACATCAGCGGCACAATAATATCACTCGCTTCGAATTATCGGCCGCTCTATGGATATCCCTCGCTTCGATATATCAGCAACCCGCGTTACGACATAACAACGACAAATATCCTGATTCATCGCTCGATAAAAACAACGATAAATATTCTGATCCATCGCTGCTCAATATATCTGTATCATCACAATAATCTCAATATACTCAAATCAACATATAACATCCCACAATCTCTACAATCACTACTACGTCATATCAGCGACTCAATAACATCCCTTGCTTCTAATCATCGGCGGCTCAATGATATCCCTCGCTTCGACATACCAGTGACCCGCGCTACGATATGACATCGTCAAATATCCTGATCTAGCGCCCGATATGACAATGGCAAATATTCTAATCCATCGTTATTCGATATAACTGTAGCATCCCAATATACTTGTACGCACAACGGCAATATCAAGTATTCTATTTTCATATATCACTATAAAAATTCAATATCAACGCATGTGTATTCACATATATTTGTAGTCTCATAATAATAAGGTAACCGTACCCGATCATCACATAGACTGTTGTAACAAATCAGCATCACATTACTGTCCATCATTCATGTCCTCAGACAATATACCACATTTCTCATTTTCTGATTTCCATACAAAATCGGATTTCTTAGCGCCGTATTGATCGCTATTTATTTAAACAGTATTTTCCAATGTAGCGATTGTGTACCGCAAGTGCACGGTGTCAAGTTTTAGTATAATGATATTAAAAGTATGAGTGCCGAACCCACGAGGACTAGGAAATAATTACCAAACTCAATTAATTTAACTATATTTAGTCTACAATAACGATTGTGATTAATTAACTAAATTGACTAATTAACTCAATAATCAACACAACAAAAAGAACGAATAAGATTAGAATCAATAGAGACAATTATCAAGACTTTCGATTCACCCATGTAATCCCCCACAATTCGCCTATAGTCAAGAATTAATTCAAACGTTCTAAGGTGACGAGTTTTCCTAATGCACTTGTTATACCTTGGTCCGGTTACAACAAGTCTAATACTAAGATGCAACAAGGCAAATATCATGCACTTATTTAACACTCAATATTGTATGTTGAATTATGAAAATTTCTAGCCATCGATTTTGGTAAATCTATTGCTATCACACATGTATTTGACTTTATCTTTCGATCTTAGTCTAAAATCCATGGTTTAATTTACTATATCGTATTGTAATCTCATATGATCAATTCAATCGCAATAAATAATCAATCAATGATATTAATCCATTGAAAGCATGAACAATAATAAATTAAACGCAAAGAATTGTAAGAATCAATCAAAACTCAATTAAAATTGTAGGTTCAAAACATGGGCTCCCCTAAGTATTGACAACAAACTTAGCCAACAATCTCCATCAAATAACAATGCATAAACTTGTTTTGCAACAATATAAACATTAAATCTAATGAAAATATAGAACTAGAGTTAGAAATACAAAAATAACGAGAGTCGTTGACTCCTTGCGTTGCTCCGTCGTCCCGTCTCTTCCGATGCGTCTCCTCTTCAATGGTTTGATGGTGTATGGATGTTTGGTCCATGTTTAAACCTAAAATTACCTAAGTGATTGTGCTCGGGATGTTTGAGCTTGTTTGGCATTTTATTAGTTTACTCATGAGATCGGGATGTTTGGTCCATGTTTAAACCATAAATTGCCTAAGTGATTGTGCACGAGAGGTTCTTGGTCGAAATTTTATTAGTTTACTCACGAGATCGGGATGTTTGGTCCATGTTTAAACCTAAAATTGCCTAAGTGATTGTACTCGGGATGTCCGAGCTTGTTCAAAATTTTATCAGTTTATTCATGGGATCGGGATGTTTGGTCCATGTTTAAACCTAAATTTGCCTAAGTGATTGTGCTCGGGAGGTTGAGCTTGTTCGGAATTTTATTAGTTTACAAATGGAATCGGGATGTTTGATCCATGTTTAAGCCTAAAATTACCTAAGTGATTATGCTCGGGAGGTTCGAGCTTGTTCATAATTTTATTAGTTTACTCATGAGATCGAGATATTTGGTCTATGTTTAAACCTAAAAAATTGCCTAAGTGATTGTGCTCGAGAGGTTCGAGCTTGTTCAGAATTTTATTAGTTTACTCATGTGATCGGGATGTTTGGTCAATGTTTAAATCTAAAATTGCCTAAGTGATTGTGCTCGGGAGGTTCGAGCTTGTTCAGAATTTTATTTAGTTAAATCATGCGATCTAGATGTGTGGTACATGTTTAAACCTAAAATTGCCTAAGTGATTGTGTTTGGGGTGTTCGAGTTTGTTCAGGATTTTATTTTTTTAGCATAAAAATAAAATGTACTGAGGATCGGATGTTTGGTCAGTTGAACTTGCATACAAAAATATTCATTACGACCAAAGAAAACATTACATAGATGAATACAACATTACACTATGGCTCAAATACCTCAGGGTGGGGGTGGGGAACTTGGTGGCACGGTCAGACACCATGTTATTGTACTCCTCGGACTTCAAGAAGTCAGCCTCCTTATTCAACCAGATTTCCTCTACCCGAGCATCAAAATTTGATTTCTCTTGTTCGAATTGCTTGGATAGGGTTTTCTTGGCTTCCTCGAGATCAGTTGACCTTCGTCTTCCAAAGCCTTCTGGGCCTCATCCCGAGCATTCTTGATAGATATGTATTGCCTCTCGAGTAGGCCGACGTTCTTCCGCAAGTCCTCACATGTGTTTTGGAGTTGGTCAGTCTCCCGACGCCGAGCAGTAAACTCTGAACGAATAGAGTGTAATCGAGTCAGGAGCCCACCAGCCATCATGTGGGCTTGCACAAAAATGTAAAGGTGAATCACCCGAACATAGATAGTTAGAAATATTTTGATAAAATAAATGTACCTTCATGAAAGAAGTGGAAAAGTCATTCACTAGGTTGCTGAAAGCCAGCTTCCCAAGATGCTTTCGGTCTGGATTGTTGGGAGAAAAGGAAAGGATAGATTGGGAAACCTTGGGGGTCATGTTTTATCAGAAAAGAGACATTCAGAGATTAATCATATGAAGGCATATGATGCTTCGGGGCAAATCAAAGGTTACTCGGGGCAGTAGGAGCAAGTTGGGATTAAGCTCGAGGTTCAGAGGGGGGAGTTGAAGTCGTGGCTTCTTTGGCAGAGTTAGTTTTTGAGGAGGTACCCTGGCCGTCAGGTGCTTTTCTCTTACGTGGCCTAGTACCAAAGATTTTCCTTCCAGTTTATCGGTGATATCAACAATGGGAAACAGGGGGCACCGTTGAAATTGGTTCAGCAGAAGAAGGTGTTGGATCATTGGACTCTGAGAGCTGCCCAGAAGCTTGACCCTTCTGGGCCTTCACCTTCAAGTTTTCGGCCATCATTGCCTTCATCATTTTTTCCTCTGCATTAAATGAACCACGGGATTAGTCCGAGCAAAATAATCAAAATTTACAATAGGAGAAAAATGTTCAGGTCGCTCACCAAGGGGCATGTGCAATGATGCACCAATCGAGCTCAGCAAGAACATGTAAAATAGTTTGTCGTCAATCAGCTCTTCCAGATTATATCACTAGTCGTCAAGTTTACGGCAAACAGACAAGTACAATTCTCTATCAAGGTGACCCTTGATTGACTTGGCCCTCGGGAGGCTCTCTCTCCACACCATGGGGCAATCCCAAGGCTGGGATGGGCGAGCAAAACATGGAACTTTTTCAGTTTTTTTATCGAAGAGGGGTAGTTTTTTAGGAAACCAACCCTTGCTTGTGAGGAAAATTAGAAGAGGCCGACCTCTTTCTTATTCAATTGAAAGAAACAATGAAAGAGCTCAGGAGTAGGGGTGAATCATGAAAAAGAAAGCACAATGAAAAAACCAGCCAACAATCTATAACTAGTAGAGAATAGTTGACTAAGGGAAACAACAAAATATTTAGCAATTTTGAGGAAGAAGGTAGGAACAGGAAAATGTAGACCCCCTCGAAATTGGTCTAAGAAGAAAGGACAATAACCATCTGGGGGTAAGTGGGGCGCGATCATGAGGAGGGAACAATAATAGATGTATCCTCAGAGATCTCACATTTGGCTCAGATTCGGGAGAGGGGTTGGCTTGTACGACGATTCAAAATTTTCGAACTATGAGACTTCAACATCATCTTGTTCGTTCTCCCTCCGAAGGGCCGAAGAACTAGAAGAGCTTAATGTCTCCTTGCTATCCGAGGAGGAAGAAGGCAGAGGAGGAAGGTTGTAAGTTCTTTATCCAATATACGTGCCATATCGATCGATTTCTCGCATGGAGGAATCATCTGAGGAAGCAGGCATACATGCTAAATGCGTGCTTGAGAATTCTGAAGAGAAGTTGCTCGTTTGTCTGATGTTAGCTCGGAAGCATATTGAAGCAAATGTGAGAAATGACGAGCTATGATCGCATATTTATAGGGGGACCAGTCGAACCGACGTTTAATCAACATCGTCGAATATAATTCCGATGAATGATCACATATAGACTTCGGGAAACCAAACGTCGCGAAATACTTTTGAATATTGAGCGGGGAAAAAGGAGCAGGAAAAATCTCCTGAACAGGTCAGAACCCAGTTTTTACCCTAAGACGATAAACCAAGACTTCAATGCACTTGTCTTGCTTTACTTCAGGGGATGGGATGATGTTATAGGATGAATCAGTCTCTTCGGGTAAAATCCCATACAAGTGCCGAGCAAGATATACCCCAAAGACAGGTTACCCGAGCATTATCAATACCTGCTCGATTTATTGGTCAAACTGTAGCGGAAGACCCAGACATAACTGACAATCAATAGGTGCAGACGTGCATTGATGACCCGCGGATTTCTCGTACACGTCTTGAGCCAATAATTCCACGATCGTATGAGATCGTGTTCCCGATATGACGCGCATCAACTTCCAGATTCCACACTATAAATACAAGTCTGTGGTGCCATTGTAAAATATTGGAATTTCTGGGCAAGAAAAGACTCCAAGGAGAGCATACTATATTGTCTGTTCGGTCTTTTTATTCTTGTGTTTTATTTAAATTCATTGTTTAAATATTGTGTCAATGTCCTGTAGCAAATCAACGTCCATAGTGAAAAATTTATACTGAACAAGGTCCCATGTTTTTCATTTTGCAGGATTTTCACGTGAAAATTAAATCCCAAGATTAATGAAAATGATTGACTTTCAAAGTCAAATCAGAAAACCCACTTCTTTGATAACCAAAAAACTTCGGCAGTATGATAAAAAAAAAACATCGGCAGTAAAATCTTCTATTGTCATGGGCAATTCAACAGCATTGCTGAAACAATATGACACTCCAATGTCTAGAACGCTCACAGTAAATCCTACGGTGGCCTTGGATCTCGTGTCAGCTGTGTGTGTGGAACCCTCATAGAATAATTAGAAAAATATAAATACTTTTGAATATTGAGCAGGGAAAAATGAGCGGGAAAAAACTCCCGAACAGTCAGAACCGGGATTTTAGCTTAAGACAATAAACCAAGAATTCAATGCTCTCGTCTTGCTTTACTTCAGGGGATGAGGTGATGTTATAAGATGAATCAGTCTCTTCGATTAAAATCCCATACAAGCGCCGAGCAAGAAATACCCCGAAGACAGGTTACCCGAGCATTGTCAATACCTGCTCGATTTATTGGTCAAACTGTAGCGGAAGACCCGGACATAACTGACAATCAATAGGTGCAGACGTGCATTGATGACGCCCGAATTTCTCGTACACGTCTTGAGCCAATAATTCCACGATCAGATGAGATCGTGTTTCGGATATGACGCGCATCAACTTCCAAATTCCACACTATAAATACAAGTCTGTGATGCCATCGTAAAATGTTGGATTTTCCGTGGCAAAAAAAGACTCCAATGAGAGCATACTATATTGTATGTTCGGTCTTTTTATTCTCGTGTTTTGTTTAAATTCATTATTCAAATATTGTGTCAAAGTCCTGTAGCAAATCAACGTCCATAGTGGAAAATTTATACTGAACAAGGTCCCGTTTTTTTCATTTTGCAGGATTTTCACGTAAAAATTGTGGTGTCTCTCATATATTTATTATTGTACTTATTCTACCGAACTTAAGAAATTTTGAGATCACATCATATATAAATCCCAAGATTAATGAAAATGTTTGACTTTCAAAGTCAAATCAGAAAACCCACTTCTTTGATAACCAAAAAACTTCGGCAGTATGATCAAAAAAAAAAAATGGACAGTAAAATCTTCTATTGTCAAGGCAATTCAACAGCATTGCTGAAACAATATGACACTCCAATGTCTAAGAACGCTCACATTAAATCCTACGGTGGCCTTGGATCTCGTGTCAGCTGTGTGTGGGAACCCTCATAGAATAATTAGAAAAATATAAATACTTTTGAATATTGAGCAGGGAAAAAAGAGCGGGAAAAAACTCCCGAACAGGTCAGAACCCGGATTTTAGCTTAAGACAATAAACCAAGAATTCAATGCTCTCGTCTTGCTTTACTTCAGGGGATGGGGTGATGTTATAAGATGAATCAGTCTCTTCAGTTAAAATCCCATACAAGTGCCGAGCAAGAAATACCCCGAAGACAGGTTACCCGAACATTGTCAATACCTGCTCGATTTATTGGTCAAACTGTAGCGGAAGACCCGAACATAACTGACAATCAATAGGTGCAGACGTGCATTGATGACTCCCGAATTTCTCGTACACGTCTTGAGCCAATAATTCCACGATCAGATGAGATCGTGTTTCGGATATGACGCGCATCAACTTCCAGATTCCACACTATAAATACAAGTCTATGATGCCATCGTAAATGTTGGATTTTCCAGGGCAAGAAAAGACTCCAATGAGAGCATACTATATTGTCTGTTCGGTCTTTTTATTCTCGTGTTTTGTTTAAATTCATTATTCAAATATTGTGTCAAAGTCCTGTAGCAAATCAACGTCCATAGTGGAAAATTTATACTGAACAAGGTCTCGTTTTTTTCATTTTGCAGGATTTTCACGTAAAAATTGTGGTGCCTCTCATATATTTATTATTGTACTTATTCTACCGAACTTAAGAAATTTTGAGATCACATCATATATAAAATCCCAAGATTAATGAAAATGATTGACTTTCAAAGTCAAATCAGAAAACCCACTTCTTTGATAACCAAAAAACTTCGGCAGTATGATCAAAAAAAAAATCGACAGTAAAATCTTCTATTGTCAAGGGCAATTCAACAGCATTGCTGAAACAATATGACACTCCAATGTCTAGAACGCTCACATTAAATCCTACGGTGGCCTTGGATCTCGTGTCAGCTGTGTGTGTGGGAACCCTCATAGAATAATTAGAAAATATAAATACTTTTGAATATTGAGCAGGGAAAAAAGAGCGGGAAAAAACTCCCGAATAGGTCAGAACCCGGATTTTAGCTTAAGACAATAAACCAAGAATTCAATGCTCTCGTCTTGCTTTACTTCAGGGGATGGGGTGATGTTATAAGATGAATCGGTCTTTTCGGTTAAAATCCCATACAAGTGCCAAGCAAGAAATACCTCGAAGACAGGTTACCCGAGCATTGTCAATACCTGCTCGATTTATTGGTCAAACTGTAGCGGAAGACCCGGACATAACTGACAATCAATAGGTGCAGACGTGCATTGATGACGCCCGAATTTCTCGTACACGTCTTGAGCCAATAATTCCACGATCAGATGAGATCATGTTTCGGATATGACGCGCATCAACTTCTTCAAATTCCACACTATAAATACAAGTCTGTGATGCCATCGTAAAATGTTGGATTTTCCGTGGCAAGAAAAGACTCCAATGAGAGCATACTATATTGTCTGTTCGGTCTTTTTATTCTCGTGTTTTGTTTAAATTCATTATTCAAATATTGTGTCAAAGTCCTGTAGCAAATCAACGTCCATAGTGAAAATTTATACTGAACAAGGTCCCGTTTTTTTCATTTTGCAGGATTTTCACGTAAAAATTGTGGTGTCTCTCATATATTTATTATTGTACTTATTCTACCGAACTTAAGAAATTTTAAGATCACATCATATATAAATCCCAAGATTAATGAAAATGATTGACTTTCTGTGATATCCCCGAAATAATTAATTGCAATTTGAGCATTAATTATGTTTATATGATTAATTATGGTGATAATTAATTTATGTGCTGATTATTTATCATATTGAAATGCTTAGTCACATGGTAGGCGTGACCGGGGATGCATTTCGGGATGTATATTGTGCATGTTGGGAGAATTGAGTATTAGCATTATTTATTTGTTAAGGTGGCAATTAATTGGAAAGCATGAGTTAATTGAGGTTTTGATGCATTTTGGTAAAATGCTTTTAAAATACCATGTTGGGGTATTTTGTACATCATGTTAATTGTTGGGGTACAATTCTATTTGACCTATATAAACTATTACCCCACTTTATCACCCCACTTTACCATTCACTCTTTAAATCCCCAAACACTCTCCCAACCCTAACCCTTCCCCCAATTTCGATTTTTGCTTCAAGGTAGAAGAGAAATCTTTGCAAAAACTCCATTGGTGTGATTCTTGGTAAGATTTGAGACCTAGGAAGGGAATATATCATTCCTTGATGTTTTTGTATGGGTTTACTTGGTTTTGGATTGATATATTGGAGTTTTGAAATGGGTTTGTTGGGGTTGATATTATTTTGGTTGAATGTTAGATTTATGGATGTATGAGGATGTTTATTGAATGTTTTTAGTGGTTTTGTATTGTTGATGTATTAATATTTGAGTTTGTTTGAGTTGGGGAAGAAGAAGGGTGAATAGTGCCCGAAAATCGGGTGTACAGGTCTCGGCGATCGATCGGGACATTCTCCCGATCGATCGCGAGCTACAGGGGAGAAGGCAGTAGCCTTCCGCGATCGATCGGCGAGGTCACGATCGATCGGCGCAAACTCGGCGATCGATCGCGGATTGAAATTTTTGTTGAACGAGACAGTGTAGTCTCGCGATCGATCGGGGCTATATGGCGATCGATCGCGAGACACCAAAATGGGTGTTTTTGATTATTTTTGTGGGATTTTTGGTATTGGACTATTATTTGGTTCTAATATCGGTTTGTGTGAATGTGTAGAACCATCCCAGGTGGCAACACAGCCAAGGAAGTGAAGTCCTACCACATCCTACTTTTTGGAAAGGTACGTAGAGGACGTACGGGCACCCAACGGTACATGTATCTATTATATTCATTGATTATGCATTGTGGATGCGAGTATATGTGGAAATGTGCATTGTGGATGCAAATACATGTTGAATTTATGCATGATGACTATATATGCATATGATGATTGTTGGTGCATATCCCATGAGTCATGGTCATCATTTGATGATTTTAATGTTTGCCGCTATTTGTTTGGTGCCGCTCAATGTGAAGCGAGGGGTGGGAGCGCCGCATGTCACATTGAAGCGTGGTTGTCATATGAGGCGAGGAAAGATATTTGCCGCTAAAATGTGAAGCGAGGGGTGGGAGCGCCGCATGTCATTAAAGCGAGGTTATTCTATGCCGCCCATATGTGAAACGAGGGGCATTAAAATACATTGTGATGAACAGACTAGGGATTGGTAATTGATGAATATGGAATGGTGTTATGTCATGACGTGTAAACCAGTAAATAATCTATTGATTATGCTCATGAGTTATGGTACAGGGACAACCAAAAAGGGAGCGTTTAAAATGCATGGGAAAAACAGAAGTGTTTTATTACGGTTTATGCATTTACGCCTTACATTCATATTGTGTTGTATATGAATTATTATATGCTCATATTTTGGGGGTTGTCCTTGTAGGTACATTTTGGCATGATAAAAAGGGGCTAAAGCGGGTTGAGGCGGTGAGCTTGTGAAGAACACTTTTATAGATGAAGGACATGATTACTTTTGTATAGTGTCTACTCTAGGAGTAGTGTAAAGCTATAGTGAAAACATTCATTTGATTGGGGATGTAATTAATCCACTTGATAGTCCTTATTTTGGCATGTAATTCTTAAGGCTCATAGTCTCAACACGATCATTTTACTCTGATAATTTATGTTAGCTCTAATTACGCCTTTAATCCGTATTTAAGGAACTAGGGTCCTTACATTAGTGGTATCAGAGCCAGGTTAAAGAACCCGGGAACGAGTGAAGGGTAGCCTTAGCATGATTGGTTAGGTGTTTACATTTGGAGCATGTTTATGCAGTGTTGCATATTGATGTATATATTGTTGTACTAACATGCTTATTATCATTCCTGTTATCTAACGGCATAACATATATATATGTTTTGGAATTGTTGTTAACCCATGTGTTACAGCATGTCGGCTATGAACTTGGGAAACCTCAATGAAGAGGTGGGTGACGTTGGCAGTGTTAATGCGAGCATCGGTCAGACAAACCCTTTACCTCCACCAGCTGTAGGTGTGGAACCAGTGGCTCAGTTGCTATTACCTGGTGAGATCCACCCACCTATGTTTGAGGGGACAGAGTCAGGGGAAGAGGCTGAGGAATGGCTTGAAAGACTGGAACAGATTTTTGTGTCCGCTCCTTGTGCAAGGACGGCATGGCTGAGATTGGTGGAGTTCCAGCTAGCGAAGAAACCTTCCATGTGGTGGAAGACTACAGTGATGGAACTAAGGGCTCAGGGTGTATTGATTGATTGTACTCTTTTTAGAACCCGATTTCTGAACCGGTATTTCTCTGCGGCTGCGAGGCAGATAAAGGAAGATGAGTTCACAAACTTAAAGCAAGGAGGTATGTAAGTGTCAGACTATGCTATGCACTACTCTTCATTACTGCGTTATGTTCCGCATATTGCCACAAGCGGACATGCAAAGATGAGACACTTTCTGAAGGGGTTACGACCGGAGCTTTTTGACCGGGTTATCACCAACAACCCCACTTCTTTCGATGATGCTCTCACGAGAGCAGAGCTTGCGGAGATTGGAGTTGGGGCCTATCCTAGTGCTGTACCCCCACAGGTGCCACAACAGAGGAAAGCTACTGATAACTTGAGGCCCCGAGGAGAGTCATTTAAGCCTCGTGGTGCTTCTTCATCCTCACGGTTCAGTGGAAAGAAATCTTTTGGCCGGAAGCAAGAAAACAGGAAGAACAATTGGCCGACCAACCGAGGATCTATGCAAGGAAATAGATCGGGGGAGATGAGGTGCGACAATTGTGGTGGACCACACTATTCGAGTAATTGCCTGCTTGTTATAGTTGTGGCAAGATGGGCCACGTCTCTCGGTATTGCCCCACACGGGGAGGACAGTCAGGTTTTCAAGGGAACAAGCCGAGATTTGAGGACAGGACGGTGCATCAGAGGCAGCAGACTATGCCTCGACCATCGGGAGGTCAGATCGTGGGACCGTCCCAGGGACAGGTGTATGCACTGACCAGAGAGCAGGCACAGGAAGCCCCAGAGGAGGTGATTGCCGGTACGTGCCATTTATTTACGTACCCTGCTTTTATTTTGATAGATACATGTGCCTCCCACTCTTTTGTATCTGTTGGTTTTGTGGAGAGACACCATATGCGCACGTCTTCGTTACCCAAGCCTCTCATGGTCTCGACACCCACTGGAAGAAATGTTATTGCCGATCAGTTCCCTGCGGATTGCCTCATTTATTTTGAGGGCAACGAGTTGAAGGCAGATTTGATTGTATTAGGCATGTCAGACTTTGACTGCATTGTGGGTATTGACATTTTGAACAGATACCAGGCAGTGGTAAATTATCGATAGAGAACAGTGAGGTTCAGATCTGATTTGGGGATACAGTGGACTTTTTATGGCAACGGTTCTCGTGCGAAGATTCCGTTGATTTCGGCAATCAAAATGTCTCAGTTGTTGGAGCGTGGTCACACGGGCTATCTCATCTATGCCGTGGACACGTCAGGAAAGAATAAAGAGTTGAGAGTTGAGGATGTACCAGTGGTAGCAGAGTTTGCTGATGTATTCCCGGAGGAGATTCCCGGATTCCCACCGGCAAGGGAAGTCGAGTTTGGGATTGAGTTATTACCGGGGACATCCGCTATTTCTCGTGCCCCTTACCGGATGGCACCGCCAGAGTTAAGAGAACTAAAGGAGCAGTTGCAGGAGCTCCTTGATAAAGGATATATACGCCCTAGCGTATCGCCTTGGGGCGCACCGATGTAAAGAAGAAGGATGGTTCGATGCGGTTGTGCATCGATTACCGGCAACTGAATAAGGCCACAGTGAAGAACAAATATCCTCTCCCAAGGATTGATGATTTGTTTGATCAGTTGCAAGGTACCAGACTATATAGCAAGATTGATTTGAGATCCGGGTACCACCAGATTCGGGTCAGGGAGGAAGATGTACAAAAGACAGCATTTCGGACTCGATATGGGCACTATGAGTTCCTAGTGATGCCGTTCGGTGTGACGAATGCCCCATCGGTCTTTATGAGTTTGATGAACAGAGTTTTCAGCATATCTTGATCAGTTCGTCATTGTATTTATTGACGACATACTAATTTATTCTTGGAGTGAGGAAGAGCATGCGAAACACTTGAGGACAGTACTCCAGATTCTCAGAGATCACCAGTTGTATGCCAAGATCAGCAAGTGTGAGTTTTGGTTGAGCAGTGTAGTATTTCTGGGACATGTCATATCTAGCAGTGGGATATCGGGGATCCCAGGAAGATTGAGGTTGTGATGGAGTGGGCTGCACCCACTTCTGTGCCCGAGATATGGAGCTTCCTTGGTTTGGCTGGTTATTATCGACGTTTCGTCGAGGGATTTTCAAAGATCGCCAAGCCATTGACACAGTTGACCCAGAAGGGAGAACCATTCTTTTGGTCAGAAGCTTGTGAGGAGAGCTTTCAGGAGTTGAAACACCGGTTGACGACGGCGCCTGTGTTGGTGATTCCTTCGGAGAACACTAGGTTTGTTCTTTATACTGATGCATCGCTTCAGGGCCTTGGGTGTGTATTGATGCAAGATAAGCATGTGGTGGCTTATGCATCGAGGCAGTTGAAGCCGCATGAGACTAGATACCCAGTCCATGACTTGGAATTGGCGGCTATCATCTTCGCCCTGAAGATTTGGAGGCATTATTTGTATGGTACGTCATTTACCATTTACACAGACCATAAGAGCCTGAAGTTTTTATTCACTCAGGCGGAGCTGAACATGAGGCAGAGAAGGTGGATGGACTTACTCAAGGACTATGATTGTGAGATTGAGTACCATCCCGGAAAAGCTAACTTGACAGCAGACGCTTTGAGCCGGAAATGAGGAGTACTGCTGAGGACGTCATCCATTTGTCAGCCATGATGACCTCCTATTGCCATCTGGGCTATGATTTCGACATAGATGCATCACCTGTGTATGTATCGACCTTATTAGCTGAGCCAGATATCTACGAGAATATCAGGAGAGCTCAGAAGTCAGATGATGAGATTCAGAGATGGTTATCTTTATTACATCTTGGTCAGCCATCGAAATTCAGAGTGGCCGAGGACGGATCCTTGAGATTGGGTAACCGTTGGGTGGTTCCGAGTACGCCGGAGTTGCGTAGAGGAATCTTGGAGCGAGCTCATAGTAGCAGACTTAGTATCCACCCAGGCGGGAAGAAGATGTATAAGGACCTACGTGATCAGTTTTGGTGGAAAAGAATGAAGTGTGATGTCGTCGCCTTTGTTAAGAGATGCTTGATCTGCCAGCAGGTCAAGGCAGAGAGGCAGAGACCTGGCGGCGAGTTAAGAAGCTTGGAGATACCAAAGTGGAAGTGGGAACATATTTCCATGGACTTCGTGACTCATTTGCCGAGGAGTGCCTCGGGTTTTGATGCCATTTGGGTGATTGTGGACAGATTGACCAAAGTGGCTCACTTCATTCCTTATAGCATGACCTTCACCTATTTGAGGATGGCGCAGTTGTATATTCGAGATGTGGTAAGATTGCACGGGATCCCCATTTCCATAGTGTCGGATCGAGACCCACGATTCACATCTCATTTTTGGGAGGGTCTTCAGTCAGCCTTGGGAACTGAAGTTAGATTGAGCACCACATACCATCCTCAGACGGATGGCCAGACCGAGCGTACTATCCAAACGCTCGAGGATATGTTGAGGGCTTGTGTATTGGAGTTCGATGTTTCTTGGCAGGATTCAGTAGCCTTGGTAGAGTTTTCTTATAATAATAGCTACCAGGCAAGCATTCAGATGGCTCCTTTTGAGGCCCTTTATGGCAGACATTGTAGATCACCCTTGTGTTGGGATGACTTGGACCGTAAATCGGTCGGAGGACCGGAACTGGTTAGAGAAATGGAAGAGAAGATAAAGATGATAAGGCAGAAAATGAAAGCAGCCCAGGACAGACAGGCAGCTTATGCGAATAAACGGCGGAGACCGTTGGAGTTTCAATTGGGAGATAAGGTCTTCTTGAAATCTCGCCTTTCAGAGGTGTTATGCGATTTGGGATGCGCGGAAAACTGTCTCCGAGGTATGTTGGACCGTACGAGATTTTGCAGCGCGTTGGCACCTTAGCTTACTGATGTGACTAGAAATAGACACATCTAGTATGCTTAATTGTCTACGATTTGGTATATTTTGATGGATAAATTGATACATATGCTACCTAATCGTATATTTGTGTAAATGTAGGAAAATGTGAAGAAATCAAGCTAAGATGATGAAAGAATGAGTAAAGTTGAAGAAAAGAGGAAAAATCGGAATCAAAGACACTTGTTGCTCCTTTCTCCTCAAATTTCTATATATTCCAGCCAAGTTTTGGGAATGTGGTCAGCATGAGGTTGTAGAACTTTCAGTTATCTTCGCGTGGACAGCTGATTCATCGAATTTGGAGTTTGTATGAGAAAGTTATGGCCAAAATACGAAAGTCGCCAGAAAAATGGAAAATCAGGCGTAAAGACGCCATTTCAGGCGTACCTACGCCAGTGCTATGGGAATTTAGGCGTAGTTACGCCATTTTAGGCGTAATTACGCCAATAGGATTTTGGAAAGTTAAAATTCTTGATTTCTTTCCTTCTACATGGACTCTAACCTAGTTCCCAAGCCTCCTAGCCTCTATATCCACGAAAATCAGACCTTTAAACATCTAGATAGTTAGGGGTAGAGTAGTTTATGATAGTTTTATATTTTTTCTTTCAATTTTGTTGAAGACGGCTACGAAGATCGAAGCGAAGGTGGGATTGACACCTCGACGAGCGGAGATCGGATTAGTATTCTTTCCCTTGCTTTTATTTATTGTTTTTATTAGATTATGTCTAGCTAGTTTTTAATTCTTGGTTGAGGAAGACAAATCCTTGGAATTATTTATCTTGGGGAGATTCATACGCTTTAATTATCAATTTTATTGAATATCAAGAGTTTTTCTGATTTTATTGATATGATTGTTGTGTTTGTTTATTGGATTGACAACCTAGTAACTTGCATGAAATCTAACGCTAAATTAGATATAAAATACGGAATCGTTTGATCCCTCTAATTTACGAAGCAACTAAGATTGATGAATTTCCGCTTGTGAGTTTGTTAAATTCTTAGGAGGAACACTTGACTAGATTAAACATAGACGCTTGGATTATGTTGTTTAGCTTCATCGATCTCACTAGTTCATATGTTATCATCGATTTAAATCTTAATCGCTTGTATTTTGATTGATTGTTTGATAGGGGTTAAACTAGAACGCTTGGGCTACTTAACTAAACGTAAGGTGATATAGGACTTTGATTATTGGATTAAACGTCCAACGATGAATATTCATATGAAAAAATTGAGTCTTTTGTGAATCGATGAAATAATGATAATTCCAAGGAAGAGTCGACTGATACCAAGAATCGCTTTCATTAGTTTAATCTTTAATTTTAATTTAAGTAGTATAATTCAATCACTCACAACCCCATCTTTAATTTATTGTTTTGTTTTGATTTTCATTAACACAAGAATTCACACCTCCTCGTGGGATCGATCCCTACTCACACTACTACATTATTATTGTTATCAATCTTGAGGATTGAGTGGGGTTAATTTGGGCGTACACGATAAGAGCACACCAAATTTTGGCGCCGTTGCCGGGGAGGCGTTGTATATTTTTGTGTTAATATTTTCTGTTTTATTTCTTTCTCTTTCTTTTCTTTCTTTCTTTCCCCCCACCGCTACTCTTGTTTGTTAGTGCTTACAGGTTGATTTCTCAAAATCGGATCTTATCATGGAGGACTATAGGCGACTAGACGAATTGGAGTATCTTGTGCACCAACTTGGCGTAGGGAGTGGAGAAAGTGCATACAACTCAAGTTGGAGTGATCATCCCAATCTCAACTATGACAATCAATGGATGAGCCCACCTCCACCTTACATGCAGTCCTATCTACCGCCATACATACCACAATATTCGTCATGGCAGCAACAACCTCAATACCATACCCCTGGTGAGTCTTTAGAGAATCTTGTTTTAACACCTAATGACAATACTTTGCAATTTCAACAGGAATTCAGGGCTAGCACTCAGAATTTGGGTAACCAAATCGAGCAACTTATTAAATCAGCCGATCAGATAGCAGCACAACCCACCGACTTTATACCCTCCCGGACGATGGAGGCACCACGAGAGAACATGGTTGCAATCGCCTCAAGGAGTGATGAAGAGGTAGGAACCCCGGGGGAGGTGATACTGATGCCACCCAAGCTAGAAGAGGAGACACATGTGCCACTAGAAGAAGATGAGCTTGCACATCATGCATCTCCACAAGGTATGTCTCCAACAACCCCCTATGTTGAATATGATCATGAACCCTTTGAAGAGAAAAAAGGAACCGAAGGTCGAATACTGTGATGAAATGGACATGTTTGACGATTTTTTCTCTGACGATGAGGAGAAGGAAACCCCTACAAAATGCACTGATCCTGGTATGTTCACTGTCCCATGCATGATTGGAAATAATAGAATTGATAAGGCCATGCTAGACTTAGGAGCATCAATAAATGTTATGCATTATTCAATCTACACCTCTTTAGACCTAGGACCTCTTAAAAAATCTGAAATTGCTATTCAATTAGCAAATAGGTCTACTGTGCATCCTAGGGGAATACTTGAGGACGTTCTATTGAAAATCGATAAATTGGTCTTTCCTGCTGACTTCTACGTACTTGACATGGAAAATGATAATAAAAGCAGCCCTATTCTGTTAGGGAGACCATTTTTGAAAACTTCCAAGTGCATAATAGATGTAAGTGGTGGTGCTTTTACTATGGAGTTTAATGATGAGGTAGCTAAGTTCAATACTCATGATCCCGTTCATCCAACTACTGATTATACTATTGGCATCACACATCACGTATCACTAGAAAAATCACATACTGTCACTGAGCATGAACATGGGGTAACTACTGATCGACCTATTGACGAACGAAGTATGGGAGAAATTTTGACTGATACTTCATGTATTACTACTGCTTTACCAAATTCTCCTTTTAAAATCTCAATTTTGAATTGCAGGTACCTGATGTTGAGCTGAAACTTCATCCTGAACCTCACGATACATCAATAGAAAACGAGGGGATGCGAAAAGGTTGAGGACCTCCAAGAAGTATAAGGCGAATAGGCATCGCCTTCGAGCTGTCAGAAGGATACTGAGGTGGGAAAATGTGGCATTGGACACCAAACATGACCCACCATGAGCACGAGCATTGGAGTCGGGCCACCGACGTTAAACAGAGACGCTGCTTGGGAGGCAACCCAAGGGGAGTTAGTTTCCCTTTCTTTTTATTTTTTATTGCTTTATTAGTTAGACTTTTCTCGTTTCTTGTATTTTTGCCTTACATTGGGGACAATGTAAGATTTAAGTATGGGGGAGGGATTAGTGGTGTGTTATTGATTTTCTAGTACAAAAATTCAAAAAAAATCGAAAAATTTTGAGCACATGCTTAGAATCA
This sequence comes from Haberlea rhodopensis, assembly GCA_907163345.1. Taxonomy (NCBI): domain Eukaryota; kingdom Viridiplantae; phylum Streptophyta; class Magnoliopsida; order Lamiales; family Gesneriaceae; genus Haberlea; species Haberlea rhodopensis. Next base: position 2,180 of record CAJQUN010002871.1, on the reverse strand, counting down.
CTAGCCCATGATGAAACCTAATTGATATCATGCATGCTTTTGAACATAGGTGAATTGTTAACCTTGGAACACTTTGAACTCTAATGCAAATTATGCTTTAACTTAGTAGTTGAATATTTTGAGCACGATTTTGTCATGACTTGTGAAGTGTGCATAACTTAGTGAAGATTGTGTGAAGTTTGTGATAGTCTTAAGAAGTCTCTAATACATGCTAGAACTTAACTACATGCTCTTTGAGGCGTATGTCTAGACTACTTGCAAACATGAAAGTGATATAGGCAATCTTTGATGCGTTTGAGCCTTTCAAACCTACCATGTAAACAAAATCAATCTCTAGTACCCTTTTTGAGCTTTAATGTAAAAGAATGGTAGTATGCTAAGCATACTAAAGACCCCCATTCAACATTCCTTGACTAGCTTATCATCCTACCCTTTTAGCCTAAATATGATTTTAATCCATACCTTTAAAGGGAGTATGATGTATTTCATTCACATGCACTTGAGAATTCATTGAGTTATATTTGTGAACTTTATTATCAAAAGAATGAAATACATGAAAGAAAATGGATGCCTTGAGAAATTTGATAAAAAATATGACTCCAAGGGGAGCCAAGGCATAAAAGAAGAAAACAAAATGTTGAAATAAGCCTTGAAAAATGAACAAGGTTTGAAAAATTCATGCAAGAAGAGAAGTTTTAGTGTGCATTTCATCATACTCTCTTGTTTGAATATCCTTACCCTTTCTTTCATAAGCCAATACCTAGGCCAAGCTACAAGCTAATAAAGACCTACTTGATTTGTGTTTGCAAAGTGGCTAAGATAGTGGAGAAGAGTGTGCAAGTGAGCTTATACTTGTGTTAGTGTATGACTTGAACTATTATGGCTTTGCATATTTTGGATCTATAATTTGTACACAACACTTGTTTATGACCACACACACACGTTCACTACTTTGTTGAGTATGAGATGTTTAGGGATTGAACTTGTTCCACTGTTAACTTTTCACCGCCTTTCATTACTATGCATGTTTATAATTGTTGAGGCGTTAAAGTGAGGACAAGTTGTTTTGTTATGAACCTATGAGCCAATTAAAAAAAATATTTAGTTTTGTCTGATTTACTCGAGGTCGAGCAAAGTTTAAGTATGGGGGTATTTGATGTGACTAGAAATAGACACATCTAGTATGCTTAATTGTCTACGATTTGGTATATTTTGATGGATAAATTGATACATATGCTACCTAATCGTATATTTGTGTAAATGTAGGAAAAGGTGAAGAAATCAAGCTAAATGATGAAAGAATGAAAAGTTGAAGAAAAGAGGAAAAAACCGGAATCAAAGACACTTGTTGCTCCTTTCTCCTCAAATTTCTATATATTCCAGCCAAGTTTTGGAATGTGGTCAGCTGAGGTTGTAGAACTTTCAGTTATCTTCGCGTGGACAGCTGATTCATCGAATTCGGAGTTTGTATGAGAAAGTTATGGCCAAAATACAAAGTCGCCAAAAAATGGAAATCAGGCGTAAAGACGCCATTTCAGGCGTACCTACGCCAGTGCTACGGGAATTAGGCGTAGTTACGCCATTTTAGGCGTAATTACGCCAATAGGATTTTGGAAAGTTAAATTCTTGATTTCTTTCCCTCTACATGGACTCTCCTAGTTCCCCAAGCCTCCTAAGCCTCTATAACCACGAAATCAGACCTTTAAACCATCTAGATAGTTAGGGGTAGAGTAGTTTATGATAGTTTTATATTTTTTCTTTCAATTTGTTGAAGACGCTACGAAGATCGAAGCGAAGGCGGGATTGACACCTCGACGAGCGGGGATCGATTAGTATTCTTTCCCTTGTTTTATTTATTGTTTTTATTAGATTATGTCTAGCTAGTTTTTAATTCTTGGTTGAGGAAGACAAATCCTTGGAATTATTTATCTTGGGGAGATTCATACGCTTTAATTATCAATTTTATTAAATCAAGAGTTTTTCTGATTTTATTGATATGATCGTTGTGTTTTGTTTATTGATTGACAACCTAGTAACTTGCATGAAATCTAATGCTAAATTAGATATCAAATACGGAATCGTTTGATCCCTCTAATTTACGAATCAACTAAGATTGATGAATTTTCGCTTGTGAGTTTTGTTTAAATTCTTAGGGAACACTTGACTAGATTAAACATAGC